>JAAXYX010001356.1:0-23830 GCA_036851915.1 Ptenothrix huangshanensis | reverse complement strand
TCCTGGTTTGACCAAGTATAGATTTACAATTACAATAATTTTGAGGTTTCTTGGCTACAAATATTGACTTAGTGTCTAGAAGTATAATATCAGTATTCCATGAAGC
Organism: Ptenothrix huangshanensis; assembly: GCA_036851915.1. NCBI lineage: Eukaryota > Metazoa > Arthropoda > Collembola > Symphypleona > Dicyrtomidae > Ptenothrix > Ptenothrix huangshanensis. Next base: position 23,724 of record JAAXYX010001356.1, on the reverse strand, counting down.
AATCAAGTCCAATCAAAGTATCTGAAAAAACGGTAAGTGAAGCTCCTTGAAAATGACAGCAGAGACGTCGACGTCCAAATCGTAGCGTAGTCGTGGTCGTGGTCGTGACGGGAAAATATCAGAAATGGATTTTCTTTGCTTCCATTATCCTTTGTGTAAAATGGGATTGCAATAAGATTCGTTATCAATATTTGAATAAAAAGGCTTGATGTCGCAAAATCTAGGCAAAAACAACCTTGGACCATTTTGCATATTTAAATACTCAAATGTTAATCCTAATGAAACGGAAACCCTTGAATGATAGAAGATAAAAACAACTTTTGTTTTCTATTGAAGAACAGAAAGTGGTTGGGATGAAATGGGATGGTGAAAACGAAAGGAATGGTAGTTAAAACGACAGAGTGGACAATGAGAAAACGGATTCCCATCGGAATCTGTTCGGCCGGTAGGTGTGGGTGTAGGAGTATTAAATAAAAAGACGTGGAATGCACCTCTTAACATAATTTCAAGTAATCTTCTCAATCTCCGTCATCTTTCGCTAAAGCCTCTCTCAATCTATCTCTCCCTTGCCAATTGCCATGCCCTGGATATTATATACTGTTCAAGGAATTTGTGTTGACCATCTTCCAAGGCCGGCTGCAGCCGATCTGTCCAACCCCATAGCATTTGTAGTCTATAGTAGTAATAATTTTAAGGAGATTTTACTATACTACATATTGCAATTGTAAGTTTGTAAATCACAACGAAAATTCAACTTGAGTTCATTATGAACGATAATACACTAGATATATTGAATCTTGTAATAAATAATTGCCTTTAATATTTTCTCAATCAACTCTGTGTAGTAGTCTCATTTAAGGATATCATCGTATTATCATTACAATTCAAGGGGAATGTCTTTAGAATAGAAACGTACCTACAAAATTTTAAAGATAAACCATTAGTCCTTTCCACAGGATTTTTTATTTTTTTGCATATGTTCTTTTTTTAAAGAAATCAGCTGGCGGCTCCCAAATCATGTAAGTTATGACTTCTGCATGTAAAAGGCTACTATAAGTTATTTCCACGTACACACATTGCTAAATCAGACATCAGTATGCCATGTGGGCTGTCATTGTTGTTGTCATTTGTAGCAATCAATGACAGTTTACCTTATCATTAGTTAGAAGGTGACAGCCTAGAAAATATTCTCACCTGAACAACAATGTACTACCGTAGATTTTTTCATTGGTATGGGAACATCTTGTGGAAAGTTCCGTGTTCCGTCTTCGTAGTATGCACTGCATTGGTCGTTGTAAAATAGTAGCAGACACGCAGGTTTAGTGAGAAACTCGTCACTTCTCAACTTCCCCCTATTGCTATGGTATAGGCAGGTGCAGGTACCTAATACACAAAGTCTACCCTCTAACCCCGTAGTAAAATTTGCATCTATTTTTATGCGCGGAATCCAACAAAACTTGATCTATAATGAAATCCTTTTAGGTACTTACATATATTTGTTTTGTACTTGAACTTACCTTCCTGATACAAATCGTGCAATAATACTAATAATGATAATACTAATAATATGCAGGTCATTTTTTTACTGCTACGCTTTAACGCTTTGCATTTTTGATACTTTTATATATAAAGAATTAATATCGCAAAACCCCAGTTATTGCTTCAAACATCATTTGGGTACTTGCTATCAGTAACAAAGTATACAGTCGTCTAATAATCTGAAATTAATTATCAAACAGTACAGGATATTAAATTATTCTTTCTCTTTTTAAGGCTTGTCAAATTGATTGTGGTAATTACTGTAATGTAAATAAAAAGTGTTTTTATCAAAGGTGACTTTCCAACTTGTGACATGCAAACCTGAAGAAATCAGTTAGAGCAAATAAATACATAGGTAGTTGGAGGAAATAAAGGCAGCTATACATGTAAGTAGGTAGGCAACTCAATGCATGCTATTTTTGTTTAGCACATTAAATTGTCTTCGGATAAAATAACAATAATGAAGGTTCGTCGCATACTTACATGACATCGACATGACACCAAAGAAAAGGTTCAATGAATTATACATTACAAGGATAGAAGAGACAAATGTGCCTGCATTTTTGCATTGGCATTACCCACAAGTGTTGCATATAGCACGGTGCAGGTAATTATTCCAAGTAAGTAGCCTCCAGTGCAGTGCGAAAATCATTTATTTAGCTGATAACAGCTGCTTTCGCGACGTTGAAGTGAAGAATGCCCACTGACTGATACTGCGATGGCGTATGTTTCCTCAAGATTCCAACAATGAATAAGTAGTACCAGTAATCCCTCCTACTAATAATAAATGACACGTTTTCTTCCTGTAGATATCGTTACATAGAGACACAGATACTGTGAGCTGAAAATGTAACATACTCATGTATACCTACCTAGCTACGTAATTGTAATTATATCTGACACTTAGCACATATACAATGCATTGCTCATTCATTGCTCCTTTAAAATGATAACAATAACAATGCGATGTACCACTATCATTACATTACATTCTTTGACAAGGTGGACTATGAATACTTAATTAAATTACATTCACGAATCACTAGCACAATAGATGAATTTGCTACGAGCAAAACAAGTATCCGGTTTTCTGTTCACGTTTCATTTTCAGTTCGACTGTGAACATAATACGCCTTCTGCATTGTTTCCAAGATGCATTTTACTTTTGCTTTTCTGCCTCTTCAACGATACACGATCATAGCATACCTGGTGCAAATAATCAGAGATAGAAGAACTTCATGAAGATACAGATACAGCAAAAAGAAAATTCAAATTTCCAATTCTTAGTCATAGCCTTCTTTATATATGTAGTTATGTGCATAGTGCATAAGGTAGTATTAACATTAGATGTGTTGAAATAGCAATTTTAGCTTTACTGGTAGCTAGGACATAATTGTCACCTCTTTTTTTTGAACTCTTGTCTAAAAAAATCAATTCTCTAAAAGCGCACGAAGCAGGAAGATTCATGTTTCCTGAAGTTAATTAGGATACGCTTTTAAAAGGCGGCATTTTTGAAGAAAAGATGCCGGCGTTTTTTCGGGCAAAGCACTACTTATAATTACTTAGCAGTGAAAATTGTTAGACAAATAGTAGGTACCTCGAACTTGCATCCTTCTACTAGAATTAAATACCGCAAATTGGTGTTTGCTTTTTTGTTAGATACTATTCGTTCTTTTCATATTATCACATTTTAAATTTGCAACCAAATTTTACTATAGAAAAAAAGAGTTGCAAGAATGTGAAAATGGAAAGGGAAATCTTATCTGGTGTACCGCTATTGCATTAACTTGCGGAGAATTATGCACATGTTGTCTTTGCCGTTGTCGTTGAATATGGAAACCATGTTAATGTGAACCATGCACAATTATGACTAAATGCAAACCATGTAATAATGTGTTAGCGTAATGAATAATGTTCCTGCTAAATGAAAACGATGTAATTATGTATACTAGACACGATATTATAACATTATTTGCACTCATGACTTACGAACGATGAGACAAATAACTCATAGACAGGACATATTAGTGGTTTGAACCTTTAGTGACGATGATGATAAATTATGCATAATTAATAGTTTACAGTACTAGTACAGGGCATTTAGCTATCACATCATGCCAACATCCTTCAGGTCAGATTTAGTGGAACTGAGGAACACGAATAGAGAATTATGCAAATGCAATGGTTTGAAAGTAATCACAAGTGGCACGTCAAATTCTTTGTTTTCACTGCTGAAAGTGATTGATTAATTAACCCAATTTTTCCATATGATAATTTTCGATTTCGCTATTACAACTAGTGCCGGGTTATAAATAACTAATGACCTGACGGAATCTGAAAGTTATTGTTATTAGTAAGCACGCTCCAAAGAAAAATTGCTGGTCAATGAAATATAATGTAATTAAAAGTTGCCTAAGAACAAAAATGAGTGTTCGATAATATGGTTTTATTAACTCAATACCGTTAAGTTTGTATGCATATTTCTACGTGAAGAAGTAAAGACCAAACCAAAGTCTTAAACTTGGACTAGATAAATGCATCAATTTACTATGAGAAGGATACTTTTATTATAAAGTAAACCATGAAAGAAAATGTGTCATGATAATCACCTTCACTGTTTTTGAATGTGATTAGAGAAAAATGCAAAGGGAATGACATTAGGAAAATCATGAAATCATACCTATGTACTGTAACTTTATAAATTGAATTCTAATAAATTATAGTAAGTCGTGACTACCAAAAGTTTGTAGTAAATACGAGTACAATGCTGTTGAAACAATTCACATGAGTCATCTTGACCATTAAATCGGATAAAGGTAACCACACTTTATGTAAATCAGAGCTTACCTAGAAACGTATATAGGTCTTACAAGAATTAGAATTGAAAGGGAATGCAATCAAATCTTATGGAATCCTTATATCTATCAATCTATCCATATACCAATCTATATATATCTTATTGATGTCGATTCCTGAATTCTTGAATGTTTTCAATACAGTGCCATAATCTCTTTATTTAATTGTACGAACAAAGTCTATTGTCGTCTTATACCAGCTTCATACATTAAGGCTAGGGATGTCTGCTTGGTGTTTGTTTACTACTTGCTTAATAATAGAGTACCCATGTGTGCTGAATTATGAGCTGCTGAAACTTAGAAGGCACTCATTATATTTACGTCAATACCTACAGAGACAGAAATAAACAATTGCAAAATAGATTTAGAGGTTGCATCGAATCACAATACACACAAACAACTGCACAAACTTGTAATTCAGCTAGGTTAGAAATATTATGATATTTTCCATTGTTTTGTTACGGTTAGTCATGGGCTGAGTATTACACCATCAAGCAACGTTCTCTCATCTTTAACTCACTTGTCTTGTATATAGACGAGAGCATAAGTGGAAGGAAAGGAGAATTGTGTGAAACTTAACTGATTATAATAGAACCCGTTGTGCGAAGCGTTATGAAATGACGGCGTAAAAGTAAATAAGTCATACTCTAACTCGATACTACATACCTGTACGTGTGCAATCGCCGTGGTAAATGGGAATGCAATCAACGTTAATATTGAAAACCATATTGCAAGGTATTCGACATTCATTCGTAATTCGTAACTCTGAATTAAAGTCAACGTGATCATTACTTGTGACAAAAGATGTATCCCCGAAGCGTGCAGTTCATGTGAATCGATTAAAAAGATGACTGTGACTAATACTATACTATGACATGACATGACAAAGTCATCACATCGTTTCCAATGGCATGCAATAATCGATCAGTTGAAACAAATCGACATCATCTTACTTGCGATCAGTACCTCACATCACATCAAAATAATCCAACATTTAATATAATCTATAGATGCTACACTTTTAACTCCCCACAGGTAGGGGGTAATTTGCTGGAGTGGTACCTAAATGCATTACCAAAGCGAAGGGCACCATAACTATCAATACCAGTATTACCAGTATCATATTAAAAAATCATTGAAATTTCCATTGAAATATAGGTATATGTGGTTGGGTCAGACCCAGAGAGAGAATTGAAGCTGAAAAGTATTATCCTCATTAACTGCTAATGAGGCGAGATGATGCGGATGATGGTACATGTAGCCGTAATGATGTAGCTATTGGTAGCAGGTAGGTATAATGTGAACTGAACTGGAAGAGCAAAAGGAAATTAATGTTACAAGTACAAGGTGTACCTGAAATCTAACAATAAATATGTTCTCTCTCTACAAAGATCCAAATGATCGACATCTAGTCTAATATAGTACTTCTACTTTGTCTACTATTGTCTTCTTACGATATGAAGCGATGTTGAGAAAGAAAGGAGAAAGGGAATTGGAAATCAGTTCAACTTTATGGAATAGATTTATGGCCGACTAATAGAGTAGAAAATAATGCAAGAGTGCATTGTTACCATTGTTATTTTTGTCACTGAACTAACGATATAAATGTTTTGACTAAATTACAGGTCTCAAAAACTCCACCTCGCCCTGGTTGTTGCATGTGCCGTTATTGTGTCCACATTTGGTGAACCCCAGTCACCATCCTCATCCTCATCGTCGTCGTCGTCTTCATCGGAGCCAGTCAGATTCTCACGCCTCCTCAAGAAGCAACCCGACTTGCTTCGGTTCACCTCAATTTCTAATCTCGCCACCCAATCGCCTATCATCGATCGCAAATATCAAAATGTCTACAACGCCCAAGATGTGCTCGTAAGACAGCCAGAGTCAAATATTTTTACTGAAAAATTTCTTCACCGATCTGAAAATAATGAGGATTCAAGTCTGATTACCCAACCGCAACCAGGTCAAGAATATGTACTTATTCATCAACAGGTGAAAACCGGAGATGATTCAACCTCCAATAAGGGAAGTATTACGAGTATTAACCAGAAGCCTTCTGGACTCAAACCACTCGCCCTCCTTCGTCAGTCTGCAGGCAACAAGCTGAATATTAGTCCCATTTTCCCTGGTTCTCACAATTCGGCAAACTCTCGCAATGGTAATAATCAAGTTACAATCTTGAGCGATAGTAGTAATGATGATGATCTTGTTGATGATCATGAGGAAGAAGAGCTGAGCTATGGTGAGTGTTAACATTGTCAGATTTTATATAGCACTGTGTAAATTCAGTGAATTTTAGCCTAGGATTTGGATTTTCCGTAAAAATAGAGCCAGTACAGTACTAGTACGCTCTCAACTTTCACTTTCATCTTTAACTTTACTTCGACCTCGACCTGCTAAAGCCAATTTTTAATGGACCGCGTCATTGTCACTTCTTACTTGCTGCCTTCACTAACCCACGACTTCCAGTTCATCATTACATTAATTGTTGTTTCCTCCCAAGCACATTTCATGTTTGTCACTTAACAAAATTAAGTGTTACGTGATGATGATAGTCTTTCAATCCAGTCATTTACCATTAACTAGTACACTTACGCTTGTTACTCGATGAACTAGTACATCATCAGTTACTTTATTATTTAACGCATTCATCAGTGTCCGTCCAATCCTGTATACAATGGCTCTAGGCTGCCATTTTGTGTCCGAGCTTTGTAATAAAAGTAATAAACAAATAACATTCGGGACCTAGTCGTAAAGCTACGTATAATGTGTATAACCTAATGTATACAAACGTAAGTATGTAGTAACTAGTAACCATACTCTCAGCTCTGGGTTCGGTTAAATCAAAACTCTATCAATCTTTTCTAACTGTAATCAATTTTTATTTTCTTTCAATTATTTATTTATTTATGCATTTATTATTTTACTATACATTTTTAGCATTTAATGCATTATTTAAGCATGTACACAGATTGATTCTTCGTTTGACAGCTACCACAGCAAGTTCTTTCACTGGTGGTGCCGATGAGGAGTTCGAAAGTGTGACCACTGAAACTCGTGAAGATGATCTTCCTGCAACAACATACTCCCCAGTACCCACTTTCCACGAAAAGAAAGATCGCATGGTTATTAACGTAGTTACATCTGCCCCACGAATTGTATTCGATAGTCAGAACACAACTACAGTAGGATCCACGACTCCGAAATCTGTTCCAGTCACCACCACAACTCATCAGGCTCCTTCTGAAGACGATGAAAATCTTGTCGTCGATGCTTTCCACCGTAGTGGCCACTTCCCGGACTTTGAGGATTCTCCTGCACATTTGCATACTGCCGAAACCTCACAAGCCGCCCGTGTCAATGTCAGACCAGCTTCATCTGGGAAGGATTATGAATATGAATACATCTACTATTACTACGATGATGAGGACGACGACAACAGCACGAGCAAGAAGGCCATCAGTGCTGATTCTCAAGCTTCAGCCCCTAAGGATTCCCAGGGCATTGCAGCACTGGAACATTTCGACTCTGATAAAGTTTCTGTGGCTGATACGAGTAAGTTTAGAAATATCTATGAAAAGATTGCAATGTGATCTTATGAGCTCGTTTTGATTTTGCATTGTCATAATCTTATTTCTTCAACTTCTAGACCCACCTACTAACTCCATCGAAAATCAACAACCATCAATCCGTGCGTCTAAAGCTTACAAGCCAAAAACTGCTCCATCAGAGTTGCTCCCACAAGTTCAAGACAGTCAGGAGGATGTTCCACAAGTCACAACAGTTTTGCCAGAAATATTAAAAACTAGTAGACCCCATTCAGTCAACCGTCCAGTTATTCTTAAGCAATCAAATCTTCTTAAAACCACCGCAGAAGCTCCTTTGGCAACAACTGAAAGACATACCACAACTACTACCACCACCACTACCGCTGCTCCATCCGAATCTCCTAGGTCTAGATTCCGTGGTAAATCAAGGTCCGAATCACCTGTCCTTAATCAGTTTACTCGTACTCCAACTACCGAAGTTCCAGTTGTAGCCGCTCCTGTCCAAAAGGAAGCTCCAAGGTAATTTCATAAAACATTAATAATAAATACTGCGTAATGGGTATAAATTAATGAGCAAGCACAGACTGTTTTGGAGACACAATTTATAGATTCCTATATACACTAGTTATAACAGAAGATTGGTATTATTTTATTAAATAATGTACTTGCAGAAGGCGCAATCCTACTCGAAGACTCCAAGTTCAACAGCCAGAAACCCACGTTGAAGAAGAACCAGCGAGTCCCGTTCAAGTTGAGGAACCTAGACTTCCAGTTCGCACTCGTTTCCCACCAAGACAAACCACCCATGCTCCTGTACCCGAAATCCCAGTCACAGAGGCAGCACCAATTTCGGTGTCAGTCGAAGAAGTTCTCCAACGTGGAAAGTCAGAAGAAACTAAAGGGCCAGTTTTGGATGATACCAAAGCCAAGGAAAATTTCGCCAGACAAAAATCTATCAACGACCTTTACGCGCTAACTAGACTTCACCAACTTGCTATTAACACCAGAGTTCCTAATCGTATGTCATACTTTATATAAGAGAAGAGAAAGTAAACTTTTTTAAAACAATTAAAGTGCAATAATTCTTACCATTAGTTATTATTCTGAAATGATATTGCAGGAGTACATCCTAAGGTGATTGGTGGTTTCGTCAACTCAGCTGAACAAACAACCAAATATGCCGATGACGGAGCTGGAAGCAATGAAGCTACAACATTGGCATCTGCTTTCCCCATTTCCATCTCTGCGGAATCACAGGCTCCTACTACTGAACAATTACCACAAACCACTACTACCACAACTACTACTACTACAACGACCACAACCACAACAACCGAAGCCCCACCATCCAATGACAGATTTGCCGTTGGAAAGCAAAAGAATCGATTCCGCCAACGTGGAAACAGACTTAATGGTGAAGGAACTAGCACAACCACAGAGACTGCCCCAACAAGAGCATCTGTACGCTATTCGAACATTTCTCTTAATCTATGTGTTTAAAATATTAACTAAATATTTGAGTGTAATTATATTAAATGTTACATTGATTTCAGAGCCCAAATCGTTTTGGTGGAAGGAGACGTCCATTTTCTCCAACAACGGCTGCTACCTCAGACACTGAAACTAGTAACAGCAACGTTGATGCCGTTCAACCTTCAGTTGCTCCAAGACCTGTGCAACAAGTGAGACAACCAACCAGAAATAGATTCCAAGGAAGAACTCGTCCAACAACATCTACTACTGAGGTATTTTTCTTGATACATGTAACAGAGAGTTAGCGCATTTTACGTAAAGTCGTTAACGGAAACGTAAAATGTAACTTTTATTTTTTACCGTTGAATTCAAGAGCAATTTCTACGTTCAGAATTTTCGCTTGTCGATTTTTTAAATTATGTGAACTTCGCTAACTGCTTAAAGAATACAAATTATTAACCAAAAGTTTCGCAATGTAATTATTGTGTTTGATTTGACATATAGGCTTCTGAAACTGCCGCTGGTGCAGAAGAACATGCCGAGGGTCAAAGCCAACCAGAGAGAGTTCAACCACAGCGTCGACGACCAAATAATTTCCAAGGCAGAAGACGAATTCAACCAGTTACCCAATCAGATAATGTCGAAGCTTCTCCAGCCTCTCCTGCTGTCGCCGCCACCGTCGCCGCTTCTACTACAAGTGCACCACAAGCACGAGGCAATGCAGGTACGAACCGTAATTAACAGAGTGGTTAGGTTAAGTTAAGTATTTCCATGCAAGTGTCTGTTATAAAACGCTTACTAATATTATGACTGCAGAAAGCGAGAGAAGACGTTTCAACTTTGGCAACCCAGCCAGGAATAGGCCTAGTCCAGGAGGAGTAGCCGGCGTAGGACCACGTCCACTTGTCCGTGGCAGACCCGTACCTTCAACCGAAGCTCCAGAAGCTGCACCAGCTGTCCAAGAACATCAACCCGAGATCGTTTCCGAACACGTCTCAGTTTCTGAATCTGAAGTCGATTCCGACAAACCTTCCGAGGATAAATCCCAAGTAGTCAGCGTTTCTGTTTCATCCACAACTTCCTCAAGTGTGTCATCCGACGGTTTAGTAAACAAGAAAGGTAGCGCGGGTGTTTTGGGTAAGAAGTTCAGAAGGCGCTAATATTATTGCAGTATTAGTAAGTATTTTTAATTAGGTATTAGTTATGTCATGCTAATCATGTAATATTAAACGGGCAAATCTTTAGGACGCCTGCGGAGCCGAACCAAGCCTGTTTCTACTACCACTACCGTTGCACCTGAAGTCACTGTTCAAGAAAGAAAGCCCAGTCGGCTCAATGGAATCTTAAACCGAAGAAAGCTAACATCCAATGGACCGACTTCAAACCCTGCCAAAGAAGAAGTTCATGAGGAGGCTGATGATGGAAACAAGGTCGTAGCTGCCCCAGAACACGAAGAGCGCAAGGGCGTTGTGGTTCAAGTAAGATCTCATCTCCAACTTCCATTATATCCCAGTAGCTATTGGCTTCAAAAAGTGCTTATTACTAGTAACTAAAAGTGTCCCGGTTGTGTTGTAGATTTCCAGTACTGTCACAGAATCCGAAGAAGTCGGGGAGCATGCTGATCATGAGTCCGAACATTCCTCCACCACCCACGCTTCAATCCTTAATCGAGTGAAAGCACAACGAAAACCTGGTTCCATCTACAGAAAAGCTCCCGCAAATAGTTCTGAGTAATTATTTTTTAGGGATGGTTAATTAAAATTAAATTTATTATTGTTGCAAACTTTTTTTATAGCTAAAACTTAAATACTCTTTGCTACCCAACGCTTGTATTTGCAAGGAATCGATCGACAAAACACATTTACCTGAATGTAATTAATTAGAAAAAGACAATGTTCGATTCATCTTGTATGTAAATTAAATGTTGTTATTTGCTGTGTGTATGGTCACAATTCTCTGATTTGTCCTTCAGTTTTATTTTTCACGTATTTGTATAAACTATTTTATGATCACTTGTAATGCTAATATCTATAAGGAGATGTAGTAAGAATAGTAACTATCGATACTTGCTACTTTCGCTGGTCGTTACACTAGATTTAATTAATCGTAATATATTTTTAGTGCCTACACAAACTTATGATGGTACAGAACAGACTACTGACTCTGTTCAAGCAGAGGGATCGAATTTTGCATTGTGTACAACGGTAACGCAAACCGTTAAACTTAATTATAATTAACTAGTTATAGAGATATCAGTAGAAATGCAGAGTTCGCAAGATGATTTGTTAATAATTATGTATGTACTTCAAATACCTACATGTAATATCATATGAGTTAACTATCAGTAACATATTACTTGAAAATACAATGTTCATTTTGTAATATTTGTAATGCTATTGCTGACGATCTTGTGAATGCTTATTTTTGTAACTTTCGATCCAGTTGTAAATTATGCTATTATTGCCGTTAGACATTTACAGATTAGCAATGAAAGTAATGTGTGACATGTGAGCACAATAATTTCAGGAGAATAAATTATAAACTGTATATAATTTATCTAGTTAATGTTTTAGATATTCTGAATGCAGGTTGAAGATACGTGCATGACTAGTATTTTGGGATTTTAGAATTAGGGTCCAAAATACAGGTATAAGTTAAACATTCTCAATTTTTTAACTGAATTTCTTACTTCGATCGCTTAATCTTTACGAATAATTTACAGTAAGCAATAAAGGAGTGTAATTATGTTAACAAAATTTTCCATGTTCTAATTTATCCAACCACTAGACAGTTATTATTGTGCCATTACCATCATTTGTCATTTGGGCGGGAAGCATTAAACAGCAATTAAGATATAATTGCTTGCACTGAATTGAACTAAAAATTATTTTAGTATTCCAACAACCATGCTCTGCAGTTAAAAAATGACACTGGAATATCAAGTTTAAGCGCAATGTCGTTAGTGTTTCATATGGACACCTACTGATTAACTGAAATTAAATGACGAAAGAGGAGTAATTATGTGGCTCCATGTTTTTGCACTCGCACTGCATCCTCAATAATACGTATGCGACAGCTTCTGCTCTGACCACTGCTTAAAGCTTCTTTTCAAGATGAGTTTTAGAGTTTATAATAGCCAGATTTATTCATTGGAAAACAATCTGATGTTTACGAATACAAAATATTACATCTATAAACGACATCCTGCATAATATGTACACAGTATTGTAAAAAACACTATAGCTAAATATTTAATTAAAAACACAGTATCACGCGGGAAGGGCTACGGATCTATGAGATACGAATTGTCTTCAATACTTACGTGAAGCACCTCAGAGAGGTCATAAATATGTCGTACTAACTTGTGTGTGGATGAATTGGATTCCAAATTCAAAATTAATCACATCACGCATTTAATACATCGCGCAGTACTAATGACACTAGAAATTAATAAACGAATTTTAAGGTAACCTTTACTTGCCGTTCATGAAACAGAAGAAGAGACCACTGAGTTAGAAACATTATTGAAAAACAAAACAAACTTTTCTATTACTCGTTTACATGAGAGTGCCAAATTCTTTGGCACTCGTTAACATATTTTATTGTTATATTTTCAGTTAGCATTTTGAACTAGGCAGCTTTCCACTCAATGAGTTTAGCCACCGATGCGTTAAATAGCGTAGTAAACATAAACAAGAAATGCATACATATAAATACGTTGGTAATTAATTATGCTACTGTATCCGGGACGAACAAAAATCCATTAAATTATGCCCAACTTCGAAGAAACAAGTAGGTAATTTAAGTAAAATCGAAAATTTCAGTCAAGTTGACCTCACAAACATCTATTATAAAAAAGACTTATCAAAGAACAACCATAATATTTACAACAGTGTCAGATGTCCGTTTTAGTACATCTTCTACGGGAACCCGGCATTGCTAAGTAAATTTTGATGAGTAGAAATATCCTCAATACTTAAATGCGTGATGAATCGAAGTCGCAGTCTTAAGGCAGGTCTTAGGTTTCTGATTTTTGCCTCCACCTCCGATTTCACTATATCTCCAGTAAACATGTACTTAATGTGGTACCTAGGGAGTACAAATTGAATGATAATACAGTATATGATGATAATATACTTTGTCATAACAGAGCAATATTTGTTATAGTTGAAGTTTTTTCTACAAAATTATGATATTCTTACAGTAAATCGCAAAACACATCAATATAGGCGAATGGGACATCACTTGGAGTGGCCTTGTCCACTAATTCCAGTAGGTCATACAAAGCAACAGTTAATCTGCATACCATTGGAGGTTTCTCGCCGTTAAATCTTTGGAGAAATGGTCCGATCATGTGGCATACAAAAAGAAGTTGTATTTCTGTCTTAACTAGTTGGAAAAAACTGTCCGTCATTAGCCTAGCAAAATCAAAGTCAAAAATTAGAAATACAAACCTTGTATAAAACGACCCACAAGCCAAATACATTCAACACATAATGGAACACACATAGGATGCTTGCGACAAATTGATACAATAAAATTCTTGTTCCGTATTTTACCTGGTTCTGATAACAATGTTATAATTGAAGAAGCATTACTTACGTTAAAATGTGGTGAATATGCCCAGTTCCCAAATGGTGCCACAAGGCATGCACCATGCCCAGTAAGGTCGCATATTCACTGTATAAGTTGTTGCTGCTCACAGCATTAAAATTGAACAAAACTAATGGTGAGTATTTGTGGTTCCAGGTACGGAGATGGTCAACAGTTGATACCACTTTGGTATGTAAGGTAAGCCAATAAGGTTCAGGCAATGAAACAAGAATGAGACCGGCAGCATTGAACCAAGATTCAAGTTCGGCTTCACTGTTTTCTGTCACATCCATCAGTGCTTTTCCTTGCATAACAACCTCAATGATAGACGTACACGCAGTAACTGGAATAACTGGCAAAGCCATTATTTCCACACACGTTGAATGAAGAACATGTGCTGCAGGATTTGGAAATTCGTTGTAGCGCCAGTCCACACCCGTGAAAAATCGTTTCTTGCCTTCAATGACTATAAAAAATTGAATAATATGTAGATGAAAAGAAAAATTTAAATTACCAACTAACGTTAAAAAAGAAGCAACGACTGTAAAACATAAAATTCTACCAACCTTCGACAAACCGAGAAATGAGGGATGCATAGTAGTCTAATTCAGGATTCCAACTCATATCATCATTAGTATTCTGCAAATAGTTCAAATATGGATCAGTAAGAGCCCAATTCGGAGGCTTAATTTCTCGCAATGAGCCCAGAATACTCGAAACTAGCTTTTTCTTTAACAAAGGTTTATCCCTCAGTCTAGATTCGTAGTAATGTAGGGTGTTATACAGGTATGTGATAGGACGATCTGCAAGAGTAAACAATTAGAATATTTATTGCAATAATTCAAATAATATTTTACATTCATCAACTCATCATCTCAGTCATCATCTGAGGCTACTACAGATTACGCAAAAATTTAATCAAATCAAATACGTATAAGCTATAAACTAATACATGCCATAGCACGGCCTCCAGCCTCAAGTTCATATTCACATTTTCCCTTACCATGAAATTTGTACAATGAGCCCATGTGCTCCAAAATCATTTCCAGGCTTTTGCCAACAATGTTTATCTCCAAATATCTGTGAATAACGATGTCAAAAACCTGAAAACATAAAAAACAAATTTTAAAACCATTGTGAATGACGAGATCAATATCATTCTATTTGCTTACACACTCCTTGTAATGCTAATAAATTTTCTTCTAGAATTTTCTTAATGTTACAACAGCTAACGCCTGCAATTTTATAACCATATTATTCACAAATAGGTAAGTATATGCTTACAACAGCAAGTAACCAAACAAAAACTTACGGGTAGAAATCTTAGACAAACATTTCCAAAGTAAACCGGTAGTTGATTTTGTACCGTCTCCTCGACTAAAAATGTCTCAGGAAATTTGGCGCTGAAGTTTTTATGTTTCTCGTGCCTAAATAGAACAGTTCCATCAATTTTATCACATGCATAATTTTATGCATACATATGTACATATCGTCAACATGTACAATAGGATTGAATTTCAACATGGCCATAGATATCGTCGTTGAAGATTCAAACCATGTTACAAGCAATTTTCCTTGAATGTAAAACTCGTGTTAAATGCCTATTCAATTGCAGAGGGGGCTTGTTTAACACGGTTTGCATTTAGGTATAAACGTACATAACAAAGATTACTCTCATGACAAATTGTGTTGCTCCAACTACCATATACCTACAACACCATGTTTACTACTATCATGACAATAAGAATATGTACAAAACAGAAGATGCATACCAGTTAGATTGCTTCCAATGTTCTGGGGAATTTTCCTTGACAAAATCTTGAATTCGATTGCGAAACTCGGCTGGTTTAACCATTAGTAAATGAATAATGAAGAAACAAACTTGAGCTTCGTTTCCTTCTTGGGTCCTCAGAGCCTAGTACAATCACATTGTTGTAAATTGAAGCAACTTACTCAACCAAAAGAATTTTTTTAATATAAAAGACTAACTGAACTCGTTTAAAATTTTGAATTTCAAAAATGACTTGTTGGTAAGTTTTATAAATTTGTTAGTTATTGCTGTTGAAGAAGCAAAGTGGGGCTAATCCATAACGGCTGAAAACCAAAGTGGGGCATATTCAACACAAAATAAATGAGTGCCCAACTCTAACTTTACTTTTAAGAATTTATGGATGATCCATGATCCTATAATTATGTAAACTCCTTACCATACAAAGTAGCAGCCGATCAAACGGAACGACGTTAAATTTCCACACCAAATTTAAAATCGCATCCGTCAATTTGTTGACATGATTTCCTGCAGCTGTGAAGTTAATTCAAATCAAAAGCATAATTAAGCATTAATATATGCTCTCACATGGGTAAAAACTGTCCACAAACAGAAATTCGTAATTTTAAGAAAGAACACCAATTAGAACACATTCCACTCATTACCCCTAATCATAGCCTGAAACCATAATCCCTATAATAATTGGACACCCCCCTGGCAATTGTTTTGAACCATTATAGGAGTATGACCCCCCTCTAAATTTCGAAAAATGAACATTACAGGGGTAGGGGTGTCAGCCTCCGAGACCCCCTCTGGGAACAGGGACGGTTTCAGGCTATGCCCCTAATTATGAGTTAATTATTGAGTCCGAAAGCTTGCGTTTTTTGAAATAAAAACTGAACCACGTAAATCGTTGAAAACATGAATTTACCCCTAATTAGATTTACTGATAAGAATGCACAGTGTAAATTTTGCAAGAAAATCTTACCTGCATTAGCAAATTCGCTCACAACGTAGTCGCAGAACTTTCTCAAATGAGGTGACAATCCTTTGGGTCCGATTCTTTCTAAAATTTTGTACGCCACTGGATGCATTCTCTCTGTCTCTAGGATCATTTTCCACACAATGCAAAGAAACAGAGGTGGATTTTTTTGCAATGAGAAATGCTCAATTAACTCCATTTCATTGTTTCCCATTGCATTCCAATTTCTGTATTCCTCTTCCACCATGTTCTACAGTAATCACATTAAAATACGTTCTATTTAGTCGAATTGTCAAAAGTCAAATTAGCAGAGAATTTAATTTAATGGTGCGTAAATAGATTTCTGCTGCAAACAAGGGCAATGTGTTATATATGGCCCACTTAAATAGATGATTTACTACCCATACCTTCAGCTGCTGCTTATTTTCTTTCGGCACTAGATTCTGTTGAAAGTATTCAGCCAATACTGGTGGAAAGCATTGTAATGTGTGCGTTGACCAATTGTGAGGTGTACATTGCATAATTGAACTAAGAATATCTCTGAACCACGAACTAGAGTTCGCATTTCCGTCGGAACCTGTGAAAAGAATATAAAATCAGAAAATTGAATAATTCGACCATGCACGTTTCAACCTGGAAAGAACACAGCAAATGACATATTCATCATATCACACATTTGATAAGTAAGTTAGCACAAATATTTGGGAGGAATACCGTATTCTATGAAATAGTATGACCGGGTACATTAGAGTTAAATATAAGCAACATGGGGGAGTATACCTACTGTAAGGGGAGCGTATGCTATAACATACACAAGGGGGGATACACAATTAGAGCGGAAACACCATTATGGTAGGATACTCTATTACAGAGAATACGGTAAATTACTCCTGGCTGCTTGCCTGTAACATGAATCGCACGAGCAATGGTAAGCACTAATGCACGATTGAGTTCCTCAGATTCTGTTGAGACAAGTTGCTTGGATTCGATTCTGGATAATTGTGTATGAACGTCGATGCTATTGAACCCAGTTATAAGCCGTAACGCTGTCATTTCAACACTACAAAAAACGAAAACATAGGATTCCCTTATCAACGTCGAATTAAATAATTACCTTGCTATATTTTAATAGCTACTATTAAAAAATGGTTTCATACATATATAATTACAAAAGATAAAGATACATAACAAGGTAGTAATAACATGAAATTATGTACTTACCACAAATGTAGCTGAGCAAGATTTGTATGGGCGTTTGCAGCTAAATTGTGCAAATGGGAGAGCAACTGGACTCGATAATGAGGTTGAATGTGGTGAAGTCTGTAACAAAACATTTCGAGAAGAGTATGAAGTATTCCCCAAGCCTGAGATTTATATACTGCCGGAAGAAGTTGAGCTGCAAGAAAAAACCACACGTATAGTAACTGGTTGTTACAAATAATTACTTGCTTCTATTTCAGTAGCAGAACGAACCAAAAACCAATAACTGATATGTCTAATCTACTACAGCAATTTACAATCACAACCCCGATCCTTTTTTCCGACCTAGACTTTACGGCTTTGAAATTTTAAAACAGTGCAATTATTATTATCTGGTAATTGCTATTACCGGTAATTATTATCTGGGAAGGCAAATAAACTTACAAATGAATCCTTTTATCCCTAGTGATTCGATTTCCATGTACACCAACAATCTTGCGTAGGTCTCTATAAGTGCAGGCGCCAATGCTTGATTAGACTTGGACTGAGCAATTTTCATAATATGTGTGACAATATTATGAATTAAACTCATTTTGGTATGAACTGTCAAAGAATCCAAAACTTGAACTGACAACGGAGAAACAGGAGCCTGATTGGAGCTATTTCCGCTGGATCCGTGAATGGCTTCAACCAAAGCAGCCATTGGTCTAAAATAAAAACAAATGGATCCAAAATATTTCTTATAGCGATCTCTAATCTCTATCTCTTATACAAAGATTTGCTTTATAAACAATTACAGTGAACTCTACTTATAACGACCAACGATATAACGTCGATTTCTAAACAGCGACATGCATAACCGTCCCCGTGAAAAAGCCTATGTCATCCCATGTCAAATATGACTTGTAATGTCACTTTTGTAACGACATGTTCCCCATACCGTCATGCTACAGCCTATCCCACAGTTGTATTCCCATTCAATTTGTAAACTTTATAACGCCATGCACTATTGGCTTGACGATTTACACGAAATTGAAAACATTGAAAAAAACTAGGCTAAGAAAGTTCAAGCAATTATTAGCTCAAGCTTTTTAATTTCGAAAATATAACCAATGAAAGTTTCTATCATGAGGAAGCCCTATTAGATCACATTAATTGTTATGGGCATTTTATTTTTGTTTCTAGGCTGCTAACGTTGAATACTTTCCAATTATTAGTTTTCATTTTTATTTTTATGTTAATTTTTATAACGGATAGGTGTGTGCAATGTTTTATTACCTCCAAGGCGGTTAAGTAGTAATAACGAAATAAAATCTCTGTGGGCATAATTATATTAATTTTTTAGGCAATCGTTAGGGCAAGTTAGAAATGAAGGATGGAGCTGGGAGATATAATCTTTATTATATCTATAATTTAATAAAGTGTAAATGACTTCTAGAAAAAACACATTTACTGAAGCACTGATTATCGTATCCTTAAATTGCATGTTTTTCTATGTAACTGGACGTAGGAAACAACAAACAAACATTATATACTTTATATTACAATCATTATGTTCATACTAACAATAGTTACGTGGTGTACTGTGTCTGATGGCAATTGCTATAATAGCAACAGTGAAATAAAGCTATTTCTTTCTCTCTCTATAACGTAGTCGGACTTTATAGTCTCTAACGTCATCTCCCTATAGCGTCCGAAAACATCGGTCCACGGAAGTGTCGTTATAACAAGAGTTCACTGTACTTCACTTTACCTAGAGAAGAGTTCTTGATTGGTTGAAAAGGCGTTGCAGAGTAAAGCGATTCTGAAATCGTTTGTTTGCAATTGAGGCTGTGAACTTCCTGGCTGCACAAGCGCTTGTAGGTATTCATAATGCTTTTTTAATGTTAGTGGCAAAGGTCTAGGTAATGTTGCATTATTTTCAGTTTGTGCTTTTTTAAGAACGTGAATCCATATGCACGTTGCGGCCATCTGAGATGTGCAATAGGGTTTGGTCATATCAGGCAGAGGCAAAGGTTCTTTTTCAGGGTAAAGTAAATCAAACAGGCGCAACACAGGAAGGAAGTCGCTTAGCTGTAACCATATTAATAACAATCAAATAATGCGAAATTATTACCTTCAGCATGAAGAATCATGGCGTCCAAAATAATACTAGTACGGCAATAAGACATGATATTCGTACGACCAAATTAGAAATGATAATTTAATAAATGATTACCGGATTTTTTTGGATACTTCCGGAAATAAATTGTAGCAATATCCACATTAAAAAATCACGTCCTTTAAAAAGTTTAACTTCTGCAAGCTAATTTGAACAAATGAAAAAAACTACATTTAAATTAATTCCTTTACATTGTTACAATTAATTAAATAAGGATTTTCATAAAAATAAAATCACAATTAACACCCAAAACATATTACCGTACCTTGTCATGAACTGCCATTACAATATGGGGAAAGCTTGCAAACTGGAACAATACGAAAAATATTAACTGTGTCGAGAGATGTTGCCACAACCAAAGAGTTTCTCCAGATATTTCCTCCAATCCTGACTGACAGTCATTCGCTAGATTTATTTCTGTTTCCATTTTTTCCATTGCAATCACCACGAGCTCAACAAGTCTATCTTCTAAAGCTTTACAACGGATTTTTTGCTAAACACAATAACGTTCAAAATATTACATATTACATAAAACTCATTCTAAATGTATAAGACTAAAGTGGGAAGACTAGGGATCCCCAAATAACAAAACCCTGTATTTTTGAAATAGGTAACTTACCTGCTTTTGTAAACCAAGAATCGCACACGCCATATCTCTTGAATAAGGCTGCTCTAAAATATATCGCAATAACTTCTCTTGAGGTTGCAGTAGCTCTTTGTCATATGGCAAATTCCCTTTTAAAAGAAATCGAAGAGTAACAGGATCGAGTTTCCAAGAGTGTATGAGAAAACCTCCATGACCTGAATGCTCCACTACTGGCATCATTCTTGATCTTCCAATCACACTAACTATTTGGGCAATAGGGCGAAAACTATCCACACATTTTCCTAACAGTCTACTCACACCCCAATGAGCGAAATTACGGTTATCGGGGAATGACTTTAGGATTTCATTTATGATGAAGTAAGCGGGAAGAAGACATGTGTTTCTATCAAAAATATGACTCATCAATGACATCAATGCATTGAACTGAGGTAGGTAAGCCTGTGGAATATGTGCAGGGAAAGCCACGATTTTCTCCAAGCAGGTCTATGAAATTAAAATTAATACAATAACAATAATTCCTATTCTACAATTCTAATACATATCTATACTTCAATTAATATACATACCTATTTTTAAAAATCTTATAGTTAAGAGTTAACACTGAATACCGCAAAAGAAAGAAAGTAAACCTAAAAAAATTTTCTTGAAACATAAAATGAGAACACTATACCTTCATTATTTCTCGGACACCTTTATAATCAACGCTCCCGATCACATTCCGAATGAGCATAAAACTTGCATTCCAAAATTTAGTGTTTTTAAAATTCATTTTTTCGGTCTCCAATAAAAATTCACAAGTTAATCTGCAAAGAATATAAAATTGAATTCAATAATCTTCTAATAATATTATAATTATAACCAATTGTACTTTGTACAACTGTATTTTATACTGTACCTTGCAGGAATTAGTCCCTTGGTAATTAACCCTTCCAACATCTTCATGATCATATCAACGGTTTCAAAATTATTGTTTTGCGCAGCGGTAGATATAATTTGTTTGATTCCAGCATCCATAGAATCTTTCATAGACGTGTCTTGAAAGAGCATTTCGATGCTTGACACAATTGACGAATGCATCTCCTTATTAGACATTTTTTCATGTATCATAAATGCATTAAATGCTGACTCGATTCCTCTGATTTCCTGGAAAAATAATAACCATAATGTAATCAAAATCTAAATTACGGGCCCAGTTTGCAATTCATCATCTGAGCCACGTCCATATAGCTGTTCCAATGATAGTTTTTCTCAAAAAACATTGTCTAACATTAGTTTAGGGAGAGGTCATATAGGATGTCACATTAATAGGGGGAGGTAAAAAGTTAGCGTGACAGTAGTGGGAAAACGTCGTAGATACACCGTGACATGGAGGAACGGGTTCCAAAAATTTTAGATTTTAAGGTAACGTTCTTTATTTTTCTTTCGTACAGGAAAGCCAATACACAGGACTTTTTGCTGGATTGCAATACATATTTCCGAAAACCCAAGCAATTACGACTGTAAGCATGAAGACGTCATACGCCTATTTATTTTTTAATAGCCGAAAAGTGAAACTTACAATAAACTCATTCATTAACAACTTGACATGTTCACCACAATCTGACGCCATGGGATTAGGTGTTAAGCCGGGCTGAGAACTCATCCTTAAGTGATCCTAGATTACCCGTATCTATAGTGGGTTCCAGTAATAATATTGTACATTTGAAAATTTTGAAACGCACTTAATTCATAATTAGCATGATGAGGAATGAAACTAATTAGAAAATAGCAGTATTGCACAGAACGTTGCTAAGTAATGCTTAGGTCAGACTTAAATTTGAAAGCTAACTCTTAGTTAATCTATACTTACCCGTGTACTAATTTCGAAATGCAGTTCCCCGGAAATAATCCAGGGCTTTCTCACGAACCTCCAATTCTACACACGAGGGCAACCAGTTCCGGGTTCCTTGGAACGCTGTGCTTCTAGAGTAAATGAACAATGAAAAACAATCCAACTGTACTGACCATTATTCAAAAACTATTTTGGTACAATTTATTGAAACTTACCAACCAACGCCACTTTGAACTTCAGAGACAGACTTCAAGGCAATCTCAAAATATATTCTCTAGTCACTTGTTGGCTAGTAGGTAACTACTTGCATTTTAATTACCACTTTTTGACAATCTGTGGATAGAAGTTCTGCCATCAGATTACTGAGTTCCTGAAATTATTATCAACTCTGAAGCCACTGATTTTGATCTGAAATTACGCTTGAACTGAAGGCCGCTAGAACTGTTGATTCAATGATTCACTTAATGCATCTCTGCTACCACTTATACGTTCCATGGTTGTCAAGTTGTCAAACTTTTCATTTCTTTTGCCGCCAAAACAATAGATTCAATGAGTCTGTCACTGTAGTATTTAATAACACATTGAGTTTAACGGGACAGTCTAATGGGAAATGCTACTAACTGTGCCAGCTGCTAATGATCCTAATGCTAATGCTACCTATTAATTACTGTTACTAATTGTAAGACGGACAATGCTTAATTGTTTGAACAATTAAGTTCGAACAGGGCAACATTTCGTAATTCAGTATCGAATGAAATGACTAGGTAATTACCACTAATTATACACTTCTTGAAAGGACAACTCTTGACATTGACTGTTCACCTGGCGAATCTCAATTTGATCCGAGCTCTCAAAGCTAGCATATTGAGATTTTTGTAGCCACGCATCATTACATATTTCCGTATTAAAATTTTGAGACCATAATTTAGTAGAGTTTTCAGAATTCTGTAATTCTGTGTAATATACTGAATTTTTTTGATAGTCTAAGAAGTTTGAAATTACGGGTATTATAGGGTCAATCTGGGTGAATTTGGATCTTTGGCACCAAATGCCATGTTCTTTGACTCATGTTTGGGGCCCTGGTGTCCGCACAATTGTGGGCTGATCAAAATTGCCTAGGCAGTCTCAGAAACTACAATCAATTTGCTTCTTGATAAGCATTCACTT
>JAAXYX010001355.1:0-23838 GCA_036851915.1 Ptenothrix huangshanensis | reverse complement strand
GTTTTTTGAAAATGCACTGCACCATTTAACATTTACACGAAAACGAGCATTTTTAAATCTACACGGAAACGATGCAGTTTTTTCAAATTTGCGGAAAAAAGACGCAGCTTTTTGGAAATCTCCACGAAAGATGCGCAGGTTTTTTAAAATGTACACAAAAACAGAGGCAGTTTTTTTAAATTTAAGGAAAAACGATGCAATTTTTTTTACAAATAGGAGAAAAAGACGCCCGTTTTTTTAAATTTACACAAGAAAGCCTTAGTTTTTCTAAATTTATGAAAAAACGACGTAGTTTTTTTTAAATTTACTCCAAAAAATACTGTGTGACTCAATCCTGTTAATAATTGACATTAGATAAGACAAGACCCATTTTTGTAAAAAAAAAATTACACTATCTCATATCCAATTCTTTCCACTCTCACGAAAAGAATCCTGCGTGCGCTACTCACTATTGAAATAATGACTCACTGTTGAAACGTGCCATTGCATTGGCTGTATTATATTGTTATAATTATAGTACATAGAAAGTGCAGATAGAAAGGGTTGAAGGTTTAGTGCTGGGAAAAACGGTAACTAATACATACACACAAGTACATAGGTATGTACATTGCTATGGAAATTTGAAAGCCTATAGCAAGAGCAAGTGAACTAAAACTACAAGTGAACTGGTGGTATGGCAAATGATATTTTTAATGGTACACATTACATACATTACATAGGCATACATAATTGCATAGGCTGGGAATGGGAAATGTGAAGGAAGGAGATGCTGATGGGTGATTGCGTTCGGATTGTTTGAGATGAGAACCCTTTGCCAAGGAAGCCAAGTGAGATTCCCCTTCCCCTTCCAATCCAATCCAAATCCCGCAACCCTTTCAATTAAGTCGACATTCATTTGCAAATTCCCTCTAGTCCCTTCGCTTCCCTAACCTACCCTTTCTCCCGTCATATTTCTAATAGCAATCACTAGGCCTATAGTGTCATAGTCTATACTATACTATAGTATAGTATAGTATAGTATAGTGCTATAACTACATTATAGTAGCTACATTTAAGGACTGAGTTGAAATGACGATGACGATGAAGATGAAGACAGGACAGAACCAATGAGTGACGAGGACTTGGACGGAGTGGGTCCGTGTTCTCCTCCACCATCAGTCTTCCCGTCATGTCAGCATCTCCACTCTCCGTCTTGACACTCTCTGCATTAGCTTAGCACAATAGCCACAGCAATAGCCCTCAAACCAACGCACACTTATAGACACTCCTAATTAATACACCAGCACCAGGCCAGGACCAGGATACACGAATCGACTCAATGGCATGGATGGAGCTGGGAATGGTATGCAATGCAATGCAAGTGCAGGACGAAGATCCTCACGCAAGGAAATCCAAAGGAAAACGCTCACTCATCCGTCAATCCATTCAGTCCACCCACGCAATTCCACTCCGTGTCATATCAACTACACTCTCCCCACGAAGCCGAAACTCAACTCCACCAACCCTCTCCTTACGTCTCTCGTCTGCGAATCATATCCCACCACATCTGCACTTTATCTCCCTTCATTTACCCACCATCAATAGCAACATCAACATCAACTACACGCATGTATGAATGTGTGTACACTGTAAAAGTGAGAAATCTTGAAACAGAAAATTGTGCATGGAAATCGAAAAAATTATTATTAAGAAAGTTTTATTATAACCTTTTAGCTCTTTTTGAAAAATTCCAATTTCTACTTTTTAGCTATTTTCGAAAAAATCTTATTTTCACCTTTTCGTTCTTTTTCAAAAGTCCAATTTCTAAACTTTAGCTCTTTTGAAAAAGCCCAATTTGTAGTTTTTAGCTCTTTTGGAAAAGTCCGGTTTCTACTTTTTAGCTCTTTTTGAAAAAGACCAATTTTCACCTTTTCGTTCTTTTTGAAAAGTCCAATTTCTAAATTTTAGCTCTTTTGAAAAAGTCCAATTTATCCGTTTTAGCTCTTTTTGAAAAATTCCAATTTCTACTTTTAGCTCGTTTTGAAAACGTCCGATTTCTAAATTTTAGCTCTTTTGGAAAAGTCCGGATTCCAAATTTTAGCTCTTTTTGAAAAAGCTCAATTTCAAGTTTTTAGATTCGGTTGAAAAAGTCTCATTTGCACTTTTCCTTTTTTAAATGTCCCTCTCAAAGTTTTTAGGCTCCTTTGAACTAAAACAGGTATTTGCGCTTTTAATTCCATTGCATTTAATTTCCATTGTTTGTGTTGTGTGGTAAGAGAATTTGGACTGGAAAGAAGATAAAAGGCAAAGAAAGTAAAATGTCTGAAGGTTCCATAATGATTTTTGTACGGATTAATGTGGATTGGAATCGGAATTGAGTTTTCAAATTGAGTGGGGAAGACTTGTTTGAATTTCATTACTTGAAATTCCTTGCACAATAATTGCGATTGCCTACCTGTAGTTGTAGTGCAAACGCTTTAGATTGTAGTTTCGTGCATTTAACACGAGGTGCATGCAGTAATTATCCATCACTCTGCGCCCCGTATGCCATGCCCTCTGGTTGGGTTTGGAGTCCGTAGTTTGCGTTCGTAAAGGGAAAATAGCCCAAAGTTTTTTCCACTGTTGGGAATGCGTGGGGATTGTGGATTTGTGGATTGTGGATTTGTGACAAGTACGAGTGTTGCGTTAGTCAGAGGAACGAAGGCTTTAATTGCCATTAATTGTTAAAAGCTGTGCCTTTTTTAATCTCATCCTAATGATAGGCATTCCACATAATAGTCCCGCACTTGCATATCTTCAAAGTTTTTTCCTTTCTGGAATAACTTCTGAAGAAAGAGGACTCTGCCAGTAGCGTCCGCAGGGGTTGGCATTTTTCTTCTAGGCTGACAACAAAATTTTTAAACAAATAAACACATGCTTTTTTAATAACTTTCATGAAAAATACATACAGTTTTTTGGAATTAACAAAAAAACAGTTGCAGCTTTTTTAATTAGCACAAAAAGAGGTGCAATTTTTTTTTAATTTACACAAAATTTTATGCAGTTTTTTTAATTAGCACAAAATTTGATGCAGGTTTTTTAAATTAGCACAAAAACAGGTGCAGTTTTTTTTAAATTTATGAAAAAACACAGGCACTTTTTTGAAATTTAAACAAATACTGTTGCGGTTTTTTTAAATTTCAGAAAAATTAGATGCAGTTTTTTGAATTTAACAATAAAACAGATGCAGCTTTTTTAAATTTAAAAAAAATAGCTGCATTTTTTTAACCTTGAGCAAAATCAGATGCAGTTTTTTGAAATTTAGAAAAAAACAGAAGCAATTTTTTTAAATTTACACACAAATAGGTGCAGTTTTTTTTTACAATTTACACAAAAATGTGTGTAGTTTTTTGAGCTTTACAAAAAAATAGATCAAGATTTTTAAAATTGCCGCTAGATACGATTCAGTCTTTTCATGAGGCCTACAGAAAAAATCCTGCGGACGCTACTGAACTGACTGTGCGGAGAGGAGAAATGGCTGTGGAATTAACGTTTGTTGACAGAACAGTCAAGTCTCTCATTAAATTAATTTACTTTAATTACCCTTCATTCTCGTTGAAATTACTGGGCATTCTTTCCACTGGCATTCTTTTCCTTTTTATTATTAGTATTTCCGATGGAATCAAAGGCAAGGGAGAAAGCGAGGGACAAATTCAAGTAGGTACGTCTATGCAATTTCTCGAGATTGTGAAAAAATTCGTGGCGCTTCAGTTCGTCCTGGTTCTCCGTTTCCTTCTGGTGCTGGTGCTGGTTCTGGGTTTGATTTCGATTTTGGTTGTGATTGTGATTTTGATTTTGTTTTTGCTTCTGATTCTGATTGCGAGAGTCAATGGGGAGGATAAAGTTATCACCATCGACGCATGTAGGCTAAAGTCTGCGAGTAAATATGTCTATGAGGCTACGCGTATATCAATAGATCCAACAGATAGTCAAAGGCAGGGCAAGACAAATACAAATGCAGCTTACAAAGTTGCTCAGCCAAACAGGAAAAAGTTGGGGCTCTGCACAAATTACACCGCAAATTAAATCACCAGCTTATGAGCTTACGAGGGTAGGGTCCGATTCTAGTAGCGTTGGCAGCGCTTTTCATATAGGCTTGCTGAAAAAAAGGGATTTTATTTCATGTCAATTTTAAATTTGTGTATTTGTTTTTGTGTAAATTTAAAAAACATCATCTGTTTTTTTTTGTAAATTTAGAAAAGCGTCATGTGTTTTTTGTAAATTTAGAAAAACGTCTTCTGTTTTTTTAAATTTAAAAAAAACGTCGTGTGTTATTTTGTAAATTTGAAAAAACGTCATCCGTTTTTTGTAAATTTATAAAAACGTCATCAGTTTTTTGTAAATTTCAAAAAAGTGCAGCAGGTTTTTGTAAATTTATAAAAACGTCACCTGTTTTTTTTAAATTTAAAAAAAAACGCCGTGTGTTATTTTGTAAATTTAAAAAAACGTCATCCGTTTTTTGTAAAAAATCAAAAAAGTGCATCAGTTTATTTGTATAAATTTAAAAAACTGCATCTGTTTTTGTTTAAATATAGAACTGCATGCGTCTTTCGTAATATGCAAGATGATTTGCCTATTAATAATTTTACTATTTTCAAAAGCATATTTGACTTGTTCAAAAATGTTATTTAATTCACCATTAACATGTACAAAGCTTCTAATTTAATTCTAGACTATATTTTCTACACCCATTTTCCCGAATCCTAGTTTAAGACTGCGAGGAATAGCTTTAGTTTTAAAAAATAGAAAATGAAATCTCCACCCTGTTGTATTAAAATTGGACGGGGTGTGGTTGTGATTTGTGGATGTTCTGGTAATTTATGCAGGGCTCTGGAGCCAAAATCCTTGGAATGGAGAATAGGTGAATGCTGTAGTGTAGTGTAGTGTAGTGTAGTGTGTCTGTGTATTCTGGTTGTAGTTGCTATATTGTATTTATTGGAAGATTGGGGATGCGATAGAATATAAAAAAAGTATGAAGGAGAGACTTTCTTTTTGGGGAAAGTCAAAGCAATATTTCTTGGGCCGATCAATATCTGAACGGAACGGAACGGAGCGAGAAGAAGGGACGGGAAGAAAGGCAAGGAAGAGAAAGACAAGTCGAGTCAAGTCAAGTCGAGCTTCTGGATTTTTTCTAGTCTTGGTCTTCTTTCTTCTCCTTTCTTGTGTCCACACATAACTTTCAAATATGAAAATACATAGCGGTATAAATATAGAGTCAGTATATGGATGGATGGATGGGTATAGGCTACTAATGGGGAATAAGTAATAGCCATGGACTTTCCCTTCCTTCCTCTTCTTCGCAGGACTCGACTCGACTCGACTGGACTGGCCTGGCCTGGACTTGACTTGGATTTGCAACTTGGAACTTAGGACTTGCTCCTTCCTCCTTTCCTCTCTCTCTCTTCCTCGACGTGCTTTCTCCGCTTTCTCTCGACTTGCTGTGAGGAAAGGAACGAGACGAATCCACTGCTGTAATTCTCTAATGTGCTTTCCTCACCACGCACTCTTCTCTACTCTACTCTTCTCTACTCTCTACCTTCCGAGGCACTGCACTGTCTCGTGAAATCTTTAAGCAATCTCACCACAGTCCCAATCCCAATCCCAATCCCAATACAAACACATACACATTCTAATCCAAATCTTACCACTCCTTTCACCACACTGGATTTTTAACTCAGCATTTACTTTACTACATTTCTCCCTTCCCTTTCATTCCCACTTCTTCATTTTCTTACGCCTTTTCTCCGAGTGTGGTATCCTTTCCTTAGACTTGAAATCCTATCGAGTTGCAAGTTGCAGCTTTCCCCTCGCTTTCCCTCCTTCCCTTTGTCTCAGCCTGGTCTGGCTCCTGTTTTTTATTACTCTGGTGTCATGTCAAAGTCAAAGTCAAAGTCAAAGTCACAGGTTTCCTTTCATCGAGAGCTCGAGTGAAGGAAGCGTTTCAAAACAAGCTTTTTAATTCATATCCTTTCATAACAATTCCGAGCAGAAGTTCTATTTTTATTTTCCCATTTTATCAAGTCAGGAAAACTTTTGTTTCGAGGCGAAAGTCACAGCAGCGTAACTAATTTTGCTTATAAAGGATTTTAAAAATACACTCCACGATTTTAAATTTCCACAAAAAGGCAAATGTATTTTTAAATTTAGAGGAAAACGACAGTTTTTTGAACATTTACACAAAAACGGATGCAGTTTTTTAAAATTTTCACCAAAACGGCGCCGTTTTTTAAATTTATACGGAAACGCGCGCTTTTTTGATTTGCATGAAAACGGCGCCGTTTTTTATGAATGAAGCTGGAAAAGTTTTTTAAATTTTACACTGGACATCAAGTTTTTTTCAGACCTACACAAAAAATCTTGCTGCCGCTACTGGAAAACCAGTTTAAAATAAAAATCGAAACTTACTACCATCAAATTAGTTGAAATATCTACAAAATTTTAAAACTAATTTCTTCCGTCTGTGAACACCAATATTTAAATTTGCGTAATTTAATTACGATTTGGCAGGAGAAATTGGAAAAAGGTTTAAAATATCCTGATCGTGAGTATAAAAGTGACATGATGATGACTACTCTTGGGTTTTGAATTATGACAGAGGACTACTTTTGGACGTTTGCCTCTCCTTCCGTGCGGCACGCTCTTCGATTTCTTCCACGAGGATTTATGAGTTTGGAATTTATAAGGGAATTTATTTTTATTAATTTTACAATTTATGGGCATACATGCTTTACAAGTTGGGGCAGAGCACAACTTAAAGAAACAACTCGCAACTTTTACGATTTACGACGTGAACAATTTATGGATTTCAGAATTTGTAAAATTAACAATTTATGAATATGTTTCGTACCTTTGGGTAACTTGGACTTGGATTTCGAGTTGGTACGTATAGGCATTTAGTCAGCACAGTAATGTAAAAGGAGTTTAGTTTGGAGGCATTGAGTGCAGGCGCGGATCCAGAGAGGGGTTTAAGGGCTGTAGCGCAATTCTATGAAGATCAAATTATCTGTGGATACAACGAGCTTTTTCAACATTTAAAGTAGGCATAATGCGTTTTTTTCAAATTTACTCAAATGCAGGTGCAGTTTTTTAAAAATATACACAAAAAATTAAGTGCATTTTTTTAAATTTACAAAAAAACAGATTCAATTTTTTAAATTTACAAAAAAATAAGTGCATTTTTTTGAAATGTGCACAAAAGCAGGTGCAGTTTTTTTAAAATTTACACAAAAATAAGAGAATTTTTTGAAATTTACAGAAAAACAGATTCAATTTTTTAAATTTACACAAAAGCAGGTGCAGTTTTATTAATTTAGGCAAAAATAGGCGCACATTTTTTGAATCTACACAAAATTTAATGATATTTTTTTCTTTAGCCCCCTCCATGAACTTTGTCTGGATCCGCCTCTGATTGAGTATTGCATAAAATCGTTTCCATTCAGCCGTCGCAGTTAGTGCAACTTTGAATAAAGTTGTGGGCTGTGGAAAAGTATGTAAGTAGAGGGATACAAGGATTACATTCCAAGCCATGCCGTCCCAATCCCTTCCATACAGATACATACGTACTTCCAGCTTTTCCTCCTTCTTCATTTTTCTATAAAGTAAATAAAAAATGCTGGCATAAAAAATGAAAGAGAGAGAGAGAGCGAGCAGGACAGATGTTGTAAAATTAAAATTCTTTATAAAATCTTGATGGCAGTCTGTTGGTTCGGTCGGTCGTTGGCTGGTATTAAAATTCGTGAATTCGAATTCAAACAAGAATTTCCTATAGACGTATACAGTGCACAAGTGTAGGAAGGATGCAGCTGAGAGACGAGGTCGATACTGTAAGTTGAATGAGCGTCTCCAGAATTATTAGGAGGATCGTTGCGTAAGGATCTCTGCATATATTACGTTACCTTACGTTACGTTACGTTACATTACATTACATTACAAATCCATCATGTCTTGTCCTCATTTCATTTACTTGATCCCACACAATGCCAGGAAACAAGGATCATTTATGCACGGGGCCAAGCTCAAGCTACGGACCACAAACACGCACATTCCTTGCGTGATTACATCTGTGGGAGAATGTACAGGAAACATAAGCCATGGAACTCCCGATACCGATACGGATATCGAAACCCATGCCGATCCCTTCCCATGACCAAAGAGGGTAAAAGAATGGAAATAAATTCAAAAGTTGTAAACTCTACTTTAAAAGTCAATTTTGAAGCGTTCCCTTTGATGTGCCTATTATTGTTGTTGGCCTTCGGCTCCATCCAAAGCAACGCTGTATGTATAGTCATAGTCATGGTCCTCACTTGTGGGCATAGCCTCGGCTTGGTCTGGCCGGGGAAAGCATGCGAAATAATGACAAAAAAGACCACGGAAAAGCATGAAATATAATGCAAGGTAAATGTTGCGTGGAATGAAGAAAGAAAAAGGAAAAGAAAGCACAAGAAAGGAGGAAAATAGAAACCTGCCTTTTTCCACTTTCTCCATGTATGTATGTATGTATGTATGACTGCAATGGTTCGAATCGAATGCGAAATTTATTAGCATATTTTAAAGCTGAGGCCAATGGAATGCAAACAAGGGAATTTGACTTTGGAAGTGAGTGAGTGAGTAGAGAAAGTAGTGAAAGTAGGGATGGCAGGGAGTGGAATATTTTCTCTTTTCATTCACAGTTCGCATTTCATATTCTGCTCCTCTTTCACATTCTACATTCTAATTCACAATCGACCATCATGCGTACAAATTACCCGACCCACAACCCAACTCAAAAATATGACAGGAGGAAGCCAACGTTCCAAAGACCTGAATTCAAATTATTAACAACGAGTCCTTTATGCGTACATCAACCAAACTTGGCATCCTTTCTTTAAATTTTTGAAGGCCTTAAATACATTTTTTGAGTATGGCATAAATGATTCAAGTTTTTCAACCAATTTTGAAAAACAGGAGTTAAGAAAAAGAAAGCAAAAAGATGTAAAACAGGATTTTGCAAAATAGACAATTAATAAGTTTGAAAGTACAGCGCGAAATTTATGCGTAAGGTTCTTTGAATATCGTTATAAATTTACAAAACAACTTAATTTGGGATGTCCCAGTTTCTCTAAATGCTAAAGAAGTGGAGAAAGTTGTGCAAAAAGGGAAAGGAAGGTGGGCGCTTTACTTACTCTTGATTTAACATGCTTAACATGAGCTAATATCCTGTTATTTAAGCACCAATATCTCCATTTTGACTTCTCTCTTCCTTCCTCTTACCTTCATAATATCTCTCCCCTTCTTCACTTGATGGCTTTCACGAGATAGAAATGGTTATGGCTGAGTGGAGAAAGTAGAAGGGAGAGAGCGTGCCAAGCACTTGAAATGCATTAGACATAAGAGAGGGAGAGAAAGTACAGCAAGTGGAGAAAGTGGGTGAAAGTAGGAGAAAGCGTGAGTTGGAAAAAGGAGACAGGAGAGGAATTAGAGGACGATGAGCTATTTAAATAACTTGTGAATATAGACAACATTTTAAAGTCAACTGGAACAAGTGAAAGCAGCTGACTTTCTCTCCTCTCCCCGGTTCCTTCTAATATCTACATTATCATCATTATTATCGTCATGTTCCCAGTTCTCATTGCCAGTGCCAAAGTCAAAAGAAGCCAAGACCAAGTCAAGCTAAGCCATGAGGCCAAGATTCCGATAGTTTCGAGTATGAGACAATAATAGGAGCACTGCTTACGCCACAGTACTTTTACTTTCTCTCTCCCCAACATCAAGACAGACTTTCATTGCACAGATATTAAGAATTATTACAGTATTACATTCTCCAAAATTAGCATTAGCATTTCAAATCACCTACTTTTTTACTTTCCCCAAGACTTAAACTCCAACTTTTATTCCGACCTTTACTCCAAATTTCATGAATCTTATGTTTCAAATTATACAGAACAAATTACAATACAAATACACCGGATGAAGCATCTTTACTTCCATAGTGCTTTCTCCGTCCACTACTTTCTCTTCTCGCTTGAATTTCCCTTTCAAATGCCCCATTAAAGTAGACAGTACATAAATTCGTTACAAGGAACCAGGTGAAAGTAATGCAGTACTGTAATTTGAATTTTTCAAATTTGGTTATGAAATTTTAAAACGGGATATTAGCAAGGAAAGCTGATTAGTTTTGTTCAAAAAATGGGATTTGCCACAAGTAAAAGTTGGAGTGAAAGTCAGAGCCAAGAGAAAGCTATGGAATGAAGAGATGGAATTTCTACCCTGACTTTCCCCACTTTCACCATTTTCTCGACATTCTTCATTGCACCTACTCTCGTGTTTTCCCTCCTTTCAAGAGCTCACTCGTGAGCAAGAACAAGCCTTCTCCTTTAAATGTCATGGATCAATTTTTATGAAAA
This sequence comes from Ptenothrix huangshanensis, assembly GCA_036851915.1. NCBI lineage: Eukaryota > Metazoa > Arthropoda > Collembola > Symphypleona > Dicyrtomidae > Ptenothrix > Ptenothrix huangshanensis. The sequence continues at coordinate 13,438 of JAAXYX010001355.1, read as the reverse complement.
CCAATCTTCATCCAACTATCCATTCGATATGAATGCATGTATACATGAGTACGGGAGGCTATACGGAGTTACACACGGCTTTACAGTCGGGGCTATAAGCCATCAAGCAAACCAAACGAAGCCATCCCACATCCACTTACTTATATTCTACGTGCCCTCTTACCTTCTCCACAGATAATAAGAATGCTCTACGCAGAGAATATCGGAAAGTCGGAAACTCGTGAGACTATTGGCATATTATTTTTTATTTAGTCTTTTTTTACATGAACGGTTTTCGGTTTTTCTTCTTCTCTACTTGGCTGGAGTTGAGTCGAGCCCACTTTCTCCCAGTATATTATTACATTAGATTATACTATGTAATATTGATATGCAGGTTAAATGTGGGGAGGAGAAAGTCGGGGAAAGTGGAGAAAGTCGGAGAAAGTGGGAAAAGTAGAAAAATGTAAAGTCAGTAAAAATAAAAATGATAATCGTATATCTTACCTCCGCATCACTCTCCATGGAGAAAGCAGTATGTATGTGCATAATGGGAATGCCATGTAGCCGGGAGATTCTTGATGTAGATGGCACGATAAAGACCAAAAATCCGAAAAAACCGAATATCCGAAAATGCGAAAAAGTGAACGACCATTGCATACATACCCAATATATCCGGATCCCGGATGTTCTCTTTCTCCATTAATGCTCTTTATGTCATATTTTCACATTTTTATTCTTTATACCAGTCTTATGCTCTCTGTACCATACCGGGATGAGCATACATGCAATCATTTCTACGGCACTGCCTCCCAACAGCTCGATATATTCATGGACTTTCTCCGTGTTTATTTTTAACTTTGATATTTTATATATCTTTACATGTATTTCGGTTCGGTTTCGCTCATTGGACTTGCCTCTTTTTCTGGTTTTGGTTTTGGTTTCGGTTTCGGTTTCGGTTTTTTCCTCACCAGCCTGATGACTATTGATGCGGGAAGAGAAAGTAGGGGAAGCGTGGCATGCATGAAAGTGTCGTCCTCGCTGTCGTTTGTGTGTCGTATCTGTGATCGCTACCATTTCACATTCCATTATTCTCTACGTTCTCTTTTAAAAGGCAAAAAAGAAAGCGAGCCTCTCAAACTTGTTAAAAGGCAAAGACACTCATTCCACCCACTTTGGTGTTTTTTGTAGGATTTTTGATTGGTCTTCAATATGCTAGTATCGGGCGTAGATACAGCAAATCGATATTAAGATACATTTCTCTCCATTCCATCGTATCGTCGTCCTGCGGCAAAGGTTTGTTCCTGTTGCAAATCAAAATAGCAAGGTATTAAACAAGGAGCTTTCGATAAATAGCCTTTCATGCATTTTTTAATTTTTATTCCTTTCAGTTCTTCAATGTCCAACGTATCGTCTTATCTATCGTGGACAAAGTGGGCTTAGGAAAGACAAGATTTAAGATTTGTCAAGGAGAAAGTAAAGTGGTTCTAAAATAGTTTAGTTTAGAATTACAAGAGGCTTTTATGGTGCTTTCGTGTAGATTTTCCAGCTTTTAAAGTGGAAACTTTCTCTGCGCTGCAGTCGCAGGATAAGATAAGAGCACCTGCCTACTTTCTCCCTCAACAAGGCTCTTCTTTTCCCGTCGTCGTTTTTATGCCACCACAATCACACACAGTTAGTCAATCATGCGTTAGAGCATGCAATAGTCTTTTGTATTAAAAGCAATTCCGGAATTTTTGAAACACCGTTACACAATATTCCATTCGATGGCTGGTTCCGAGAAGCTCCAATGCTTGGATGAGGAATAGCATTTGCAAATCGTTGCTCATCGATTCCTATTTTGGATAAAATTTCATTGATTAAAAGGCGCGCTGTAAAAAATCCTTTTGTGTCATTTAAATTCAATTTTCAAAAAATACTTTTTTTTCTAAAACATATTTTAAAAGACCTGTAGACCTTTCCCGAAATTAGCTTTCTAAAATATAAATATTTTTACAAAGTTTTCATTTAAAAAATGTTTTTTTAAAACCATCCTTTTCAAAAAGTCCATTATATTAAAAACCAGCATTTCCAAAAATGTATTTTTTTAAACAAAAAACAACCTGGTTAATAAATGCATTTTATTAAAAACAAATATTTCCAAAAATGTTTTTTCTTACTAAATACCATTTTGTTTTCTCCAAATTCAATGCTTGAGTTTTGCCAAAAAACATTTTCGCAAAAATCGTCCACTTTAGAACCTGCATGTTTTGTAAAATCCCTCGCTCAGAAATTAAATTTGCATTAAAATGACCCGCGAAAATCAAATTCTCAAAAGTGTACCACTTAAAAAGTAATTATCTATGTTGAAAATGCCTAGCCAAGAAGAACTATTTGTGCATAACAAACATAAGGCAGTTACCGTCAAACTTCCAAAAGCGCTTGTATATTGACCTGCATTAGGGGGATACTATAAGGCTTTGATGGTAAAAGGGGGATGTAAAAATAAACCGGTGTGTATGTATGTCAAGGAAGAAATAGATTTGATCGAGTGAGGATTTTTGATGTAGTCCCAAGGTAGCCATCAAACCCTGAAAACTGTCTTTACCAAAGCCTCTTCCTCTCCAGCGAAGCCCCACTAGCTTAAAAGACGCACAAAGGAATTTTAAAAACACATCGACTTCTTTAAGATTTGTACGACAAATACACATTTTTTAAAAAAGTACATAAAAGAGTTTTTTTTCACTAGAAAATGACACATTTTTTTGAATTTGCATGGGAAAAGCAGCTTTTTTATTTACACTATAAAGGCGAATTTTTTTAAAAAATTTACACGAAAAGGCGCAAATTTTTTAAATTTATGAGAAAAAAAAGTTAATTTTTTTAAATTTACAAAAAAAGGCTCTGCTTTTTTAAAATTTACAAGAAAAAGGCGCTGTTTTTTTGAATTTACAAGTAAAAGGCGCTGCTTTTTTGAAATTTACAAGTAAAAGGCGCTGCTTTTTTAATTTACAAGAAAACAGCGCTGCCTGTTGTAAAGTTTAATCGAAAAAAACGCAATTTTTTTATAGCTGCCATAAGATAAGATGCTGCTTAGTTAAACTTTCCACTTGATGAGATGAAGTTTTATCCAGGCCTAAACAAAAAATCCTGAGGAGCTATTGAGAAGTCCGCTGAGCACTCGAATAATCCTTTTAAAACGAGACTTTGAGTTTGACTTAAAAGTGCGGGAGTGGGCCGAGGGAGACAATTCCACTCATGTACCAACCACTGTATAATTTTTTTGAGACAAGAGATGGGGAGAAGAACGAGGAGAGGAAGAATCGGACATGACATACGACAACATTGGAAATAAGCATCAACTTAACACTCTTGACCCACCCACACACATTTCACTCATTTTAAGATTCACTCCACATTTTCCTTTCAAAGTCAACAGAAGGAACACAACACCAAAGGGGAACGAACGGCGACACAGAAGTAGACGGAAAGAAAAGTGAGCAAACAGAACCAAATCAATCTCATCTGCAAGTCCCGTGCATGTCTTCTCTCGTCAGTACTTCCACCCTGCAAACCCTCCTATCTCACACTTTAAAAAAACTAGGCAATGAATAATAAATTAATTCTTCTCTCTTTCCAAATCTACGCCTTGCTCTTTGTAGTTTCGACATTTCAACATTTTCCAGCAGTAAATTTTGATTTTACAAAATTTCAATTTTAATATTTCAACATTTTGCAACGCTAAATTTCAAATTTCTAAAAATTTTTAATAGGAAATTTTAATATTTTAACATTAAACAGTAAATTTCGATTTTCTAAAATTTTCCAAAAGCAAATTTTGATTTGTCAACATTTTCCTATATAACAAATTTTGATTTTCCAAAATTTTCCACTTTCAAATTTCGATTTTCCAAAATTTCCCAATTTTGATTTTCTAAAATTATCTGTAAAAAATAGGGTTTCTAATGTTACAGTTTTAAAAAACCTCCAGAAATATATTTTTACGTTCTAAAAAATTCTTACTCTTTGAAAATGATGCAAAAATTTATCTTCGTTTTTAAAATTGCTTTAATTCCTTTTCTATAATTAAGTTGAGTACATTGACTTAACCAAGTTAAGCATACATTATTTAAGGGATATAAAAACATTTGGTTTTTTAAAACGGAGGAATTATGTTGACAAAAGGAAATTAATTATTAATTGGACTTGAATACAGTACCTATGAGGCATTAAAAAGCGAGTTGTGTAGATATGACGTTTTGCACCTTGGCTTTCATTTGTTGAGAGTAGAACTGACGAGCAGACGTAATTAGAATGTAGTGGCCTCCTCTATAATTACTGCGAAGGTGTGTTGGTCGTGGTCTACTCCTCGTTCCCCTCACAAGTTCATGGAGCACCTGACTAAGGCTAACGTGAAATAAGTTGATATGCAAATAGAGTCCAGACAAACACTCGCGTACATACATAGAAATGCAAACAGGAGCTATGACTGACAATGCCACAATTAAATCCATGTATCTACGTGACAGGAGCAGTGGCATTGGCACTGGGACCTCAACTGCAACTCACACCGACACTCACACTTTCCCTCCTCACAGCAAACAAAGTGACTGGACAACCGGACAAGAAAACAACGCCGGAACATGATAATTATCATCGCTCGCCAGTCCAGTCCACTCCACCAAACCAAACCAAACAACAAATATGTACAAAGAGAGTTTTTCCCTCTAACAAATCCACCTCCCAAATATCCACAACGGAGCAACAATCACCAGTGGCGATTCTAGGGGTATCTCGAGTAGGCGACTGCATATCAGGGAATTTAGAAAGCGTAAGAAATATTATGTATGCCTACAGTAGCGTAACTAGTCGTAGGCCTAGAAAGGATTTTTAAAAATACACTGCAACATTTAACATTTCCACGAAAAGATGTAGTTTTTAAAAAGGTACACGAACGAGTCTTTTTTAAATTTACTAAAAAACGAGACAGATTTTTTAATTTTTTCTAAAATCCGTAACAGATTTTTTAAACTTACTAAAAAACGAGACGGATTTTTTGAATTTTTCTTAAAAACGAGGCAGATTTTTTAAACTTACTAAAAAACGAGGCCGATTTTTTAAACTTACTAAAAAACGAGACGGATTTTTTGAATTTTTCTAAAAAAACGAGGCAGATTTTTTAAACTCACTAAAAAACGATGCCGATTTTTTAAATTTACTAAAAAACGAGACAGACTTTTTAAATTTACCAAACAGCGATACAGTCTTTTTTAAAATTACGCAAAAAATGCCGTAATTTTTAAAAACAGTGCACTAAAACGGCGATAAAATGAACATGGTTTTAAAATACTCAATTTTTTATAATTGACACTACATAGATAAGTTTTTAAGCAGTTTTTTTACATTTTACACTGGATAAGATCAAATTTTACAAAAAAAATCACCTTTGTACCGATTATCAGAGTAAAAGAAATTTTGCCGATCTTGAAAAACTTTCTAGATTCGCCACTGCAAATCACCTTGTCCAAATTCCAGCAACAAACAAAAAACAAAATCCCTAAAACAAAAACAACATCCAGAGCACACAAGGGATAATAGTATTAATAAATAAAAATAAAAAAGTATAAAAACAATTCGTTGAATTTAGATTTGTAGAAATAAAGACAGGAAAGGAGTTCTAGAAGGAATGAGAAGAAAGTGGGTTATTGTGTAGTTTATTATCAAGTTTGTGGAAAAGCTTTCACTTAAGCCAAATCTTCTAAGGGAAAAATAAAGACAAGGATAAATATTTGAGCAAAGTCTACTCAACTGTTATCTGCATGGACCCAGGCTCTGGCACGGGTCCTTTGAAGCTACCAGCAAAGGATTCTTGCCAGATTTTATCAATTTCCGAGGAATTTGCTAACTAATGGATCCTTCATTGTGAAAATAAAGGGACATCTGCTCCTGTCTTTAAATCTCAGGCGCGGATCCAGAGCTGGGCTATGGGGCTGTAAAGTGTAACCCCCTGCATGAACATGACATTTTGTTTAGACACAATCTGTTTTTTTTCAAAATTTAAAATAGGTTGTCTGCGTTTTTAAAAAAAATAAGATAAAAAACACCTGATTTTTTTAAATCAACACGAAAACAGACGCAATCTTTTAAACTTACACAAAAACAGATCCAATTTTCTTTAATTTGCACAAAATAGGTACAGTTTTTTTAATTTTCCAAAAAACAGGTGCACTTTTGTGAAATTTACACAAAAATAGAGGAACTTTTTAAAAGTTTAGAAAAAAAAGGTGCAATTTTTTCAAGTTTAAAAAAGCATGTGCAATTTTTTTTAAATTTACAGAAAACAGGTGCAATTTTTTTAAGTTTAAAAAAAACAGGTGCAATTTTTTAAAATTTACACAAAACCAGGTGCAGTTTTTTTCAGCTTACACAAAAATAGATGCAGGTTTTTGAAATTCACAAAAAAAGGTGCAATTTTCTTTAAATTTACAAAAACAGGTGCAGTTTTTTTAAATTTACAAAAAACAGGTGCACTTTTTTGAAATTAACTCTACATATAATAACGTTTTTTGTTTAACCTCTCCATGAACTTTTTCTGAATTCGCCTTTGCTGAATCTCAATTTTTTTTTAAAAAAAAGAGGCATTTGAGCCTTGAGCATTTGAGAAAGATGGAATGAAATGAAACAATTGAGGAAAATGAGAATTAAAATCGCACAAGTGGCTGTTTGGGATTCATAAGATGGATGTTGGAGTGTGTTTTGGAGGGAAGGTGGGTCGAGTGTTCCAAGAGGTTGTTGCTGTTCTTGTTCTGTCTTGTACTTGCACTTAACTTGCACTTGTTTCCTTGATCCGAAGCCAAAAGCCAAAAGCTTGGAGAATCGGATCACAATTCGCAACGTGGATCCGAATGAAGGGAAGGGAAGGAAAATCCGATGAATGGGTGGCCGGTGAATTGCAAATTGCAGTGCTTTAGCAAAAGCGGAGTTGAGTCAAGGCCAAGTCAAGGTCATTGCCCAAGCAAAGACATTTGGAGCAGAAGCTTTGCTTTTGCTTTTGGTTTTTTCTTTTCCATTTGGGATTGGGATAGTGTTGTGTGCTGGTGCTGGAGTGTGGGAGGAAGGGAGAGCGGTCGTGAAGGGAGAAGAGATATGGAGCAAGATTGTGCGTTTATCTTGTTAATTGTCAAGAGAGCGTCATTTTCATTTGCCCCTGTCCTCCATTCCTTTCTCTCACACCCACACCACAGCTCCCAAAACACTCTCTTCCTCCCGCTCTCTCTTCCTCAGTAGCGCCCGCATAAAAAACACATGCAGTTTTTCGAAATTTAAACAAAAATAGATGCAGCTTTTTTAAATTTACTCAAAATCAGATGCAGTTTTTTGCAATTCACAAAAATTTGTGGCAGATTTTTTAAATGTATAAAAAACAGATGGCTATATTTTTGATTTTATACCAAAACAGATGCAGATTTTTTAATTTTACTACAAAACAGACGCAGTTTTTTTCAAATTTACAAAAATTTGATGCAGATTTTTTAAAGTTACTAAAAGTCAGATGCAATTTTTTGAGATTTACTAGATTTATTTGAGGTTTTTTTTATTTTATTCAAAAAAACATGCAGCATTTTTAATTTTAAACAAAAACAGAGGCAGCTATTTTAATTTTACTAAAATTCAAACGCAGTTTTTTTTAATTTTACAAGAAACAGCAACATTTTTTAAAAAATAAATCAAAATCGGATAAAGTTTTTTTAATTTCCTAATAAACCTTCCTTATGTAGATTTTCAAAAAGCACATAGAAGATCCAGTTTTTTCAACACGTCTCCATGAAAAAAAATTCCCTCTGGCGCTACTGTTCTCTCCCTTATGTAAAAAGCCATTGTGATTGTGAAGCAACTGTCTCCTCTCGCCGCAGACAAGCAGGAGGCGGAGGACACGCACTTGCTTCCTCTTCCTTCCTCCTTTGCATCTTTATCCCATTCCTATCCATCCATTCCTTAATGCACAGCTCTATTTTACTTCTCTGTTCTTTCCTTCTCCGCCAAATATTGACTTGTTGAAGTTAATTTTACATATAACTTCAGGTTCTTCAATAATTAACTGTTTGCTTTAATTAATAGTTAATTAATAGCTATTTTCTTTATTACAATAAATAAGGGAAAGAATACGATATGAATATAGGAATACAGTAGGAGTAGGTACGTGCTTATCGTTCAGATTCAAATATCTGATTCCTTATTGCGGTCATCCCTTGGAAGGAGATTCCGTGTGATTGTTTAGTAAGAAAAGTGCCCTGCTCTGTGCTCTCCTGTGCTTGGCTATGAATGACTAAGGACGAAAGGGAAAGTGTTGGGCTGTGGGAAATATGAGGTGGGAAATGGAAAGTAAATAAATGCGATGTGATGTGATGTGCGGTTCAAGTGAGATGCGTGCGGTGGATCAGTTTCCAGTGACAAGTGTGATGCACGTGTCTTGAGACTCGGGTTGCGTGTGTGTGCGTGAGTGGAAGGAGCGAAAGGGGATCCTGCCCTGTCTTGGTCTTGGTCTTGGTCCTTCTGACTTTTGTGGCTCTGGCTCACGTTGTCCTTGTCCTTGTCGTTGTCGCATCCACTTAAATCACATTACAGATTTTCGGTGAAGGCATGTGAAGCGAGGCGTTGGGGAAAAGGCGAAGGAGTAAGTGGACTCGATGGGCTGTTGTGGTGTGAGTGAGGCTGGATCTGGATCTGGATCTTGATCTGGTTCTGGTTCTGGTTCTGGATCTTGTCTCACTTTCTCCATCCTCTCCTTTCACTTTCACTCTTCCTTCAGCTGATACGGCTAGGCTATGGATCTGGAAGCCCACAGGGACTTGAGATTTGTTCAAGTGGAACTGCACCTTCACTCGCACTTGACATCCAACAACTGGCTCCGCTCCATATCCTTCCTTCCTTCCCATGTATTAGTCAACATAATAGTCTCTCTTCTTTTTAAACCGCTTGAGAAATCATGGGTTTCTCTATGTATTTCTTGTACAGAGAATTTGTTCCACTTTTAAAAATCAAAATGGCAAAGACAGCAAAGGAAAAAATGGACAATTTTGCAGACGCTTTAGCTTTAGGTTTTTTGAGAAGGCTCATTTGTTGCTTGTTGGATTTAAGTACCTTTTTATTTAAGGAAGGATTTCGTTCTTTTTTAGAAGCTTCGTTTAAAATATGGGACTTTTGAAAACAAATTAAATTAATAATTAAATTATTGTGCTTTGAAGATTATTTGCTTAAAGAACTAATTTTGACAATTTTTGAATTTTTAGAACGCAATTTTTTGTGGTTGTTCCAAACCCCTGCAAATAATTTTTTTTAAAAAAATACGCTTGATTCATAAGCCAGTACGGCAAAGAAAGTAGAAAGTTTGAAATGCGTTAATGTTGCGTTGAAATAATCGCAAAGCCATAATTTTGGTGGGAAGTGTAAAATGTGGAGCCATCTAATTGTAAGATGTGAGTTTGATGGAAAAGAAAGTGGGAAGCGTGACCGTGGCTGTGGCTGTGGCTGTGGCTGTGACGAAGACTGGTCGCGACACTCGGACAAGAAAGTTAGCGAGGGAAGGTAATAAAGGCCGTGAAGGGAGACGAAGATTTCCCGTTGACGATGACTCATGCATGGCGATGGCGATGGCGATGGCGAGGCATGGCGGAGTGGATTCGTGTGGAATGTCCAGGGAAAATCAAGTAAATGTGCAACAAGGAAAATGTAAAGGGAAGACGAGGGTTCTCGCATTTCACTTGCTTTCCACCACTCCAGCGAATACCAATAATGAACAACACAAAGCACAACTTTTCCATATTTCCACATTTATGCATTTCTCAGAACCATGGAAACCGATGCCCCATCGCTCCACAGATCTTCTTTTTTCCCCAAAATCCGGCCGAAAGTCTCTCCCTCTCCTGTCCACGCCAACTGTCGGCCTGAACTTGGGGTGCTCTCCTTCAAAACTCCATCCGCATCCTCTTCCTCCGAATTCCACAAACTGATCCAACAGATACACCACATCAAGGGGATGCTCCGAGGCAGTAGCGTCTAAAGAGGGAGACCGACAAAGCATTTTTAAAATTTACACTAGAAAGGATGCAGTTTTTTTCAAATTTATACAAAAACTGAAGCAGATTTTTCACATTTACAAAATTACAGATGTAGTTTTTTGAATGTTAGTCAAAAACAGATGCAGTTTTTGGAAATGTATAAAAAACCGATTCAGCTTTTAGAAATTTATAAAAAAACATACAGTTTTTTGAAATTTACGCAATTTAAGACACAGTTTTTTGGAAGTTACACAAAAACAGATGCAGCTTTTTGAATTTTACGCAAAAACAGACGCTGGTTTTTTAGAAAACAACTGTTTTTAGCGGATCTATACGCGAAAAATTCCTGCCAACGCTACTGCTACGGGGAGCTACTTTTGAATGTACACAAGTCAATGCAGATAAGACAAGTAGGTAATTCCATTCAGACTACTACATACATACGAAGAAATGCACTAATCATGGCGATCGAAAGAATGGAAGTACGCAATGCACAACACTTACACGCACGAGGGAAGGGTCCAACCAGGTTGTCATAAAGTGACATTCAACCACGATTTGTTTTTTTTAAATTCCAATGCACTTTCAAATAGGTATGTAAGCATATTCACTTTTACTTGAATTTTGAACAAATTGTTACTTAGAAAAATGAGACTTTTCCGAAAAGTGTGAGTTGGAAAAATTAGACTTTTTCAAAAAGTGTTAATTCGAAAAATTTGAATTTTTCAAAAAGTGTTGATTTAAAAAAATTGGACCTTTTAAAAAATTGTTTATTCGAAAATGTGACCTTTTAAAAAATTGTTTATTAAAAAATGTGACTTTTTCAAAAAGTGCTAGTTGTAAAAATGAACCTTTTAAAAAACAGTAAAACCACATTTACAACTTTAAAAAATGCAAAACAGAAGAATTAGACTTTTGAAAAAGTGAAAAATAAAATAATTACGGAGAGTAATGTCAATACTAGAGAAAAAGAACGGCCGATAATTCAGTTGTTGCCTGTTGCCATTGCCATCGAATGGTTGCGCCCTTCCCTCGTGAGGCATATGCATAATATTGGTATTGGTATACAATGCTAATGCTGACTTGGTGTGTAAATTAGAAAAATCAAAAAGCTTGGAATGAAATTCTCATGTGAAATTGGAAAAGGACGGGGACTCTGGAGAAAAGTGTGATTAGATTTCGTGTGGTCCATGTTCTGTATGCGTGGATATGGTCGGAGGGACTATAGACATAGACTATAATATTAGCCCTGTATTTAATTACAAGTATGGACGGCAGCACTTGGATGAGTCACTCTCTCGCTGACAATCTCCGAAATAAAAACAATTCCGGTAGCAAAATGTGTCCTTTTCTTCCTACTTTCTGGCTCTCCTGTCCTTCCTGTCCCTCCTGCCTCCCCGCACCATTTATAATCATCTCCACGTATCATTCACTTCTACTCCCAAGCCAAAACTCCACAGCCGAATATTCATGGCAACAACTACTTACTCACACAAGAAATATGCAAGCGGAATTTACTTTTCTCTCCCGAATTATCCTCGGTGCTTCACACACTACGTATGCATGGCATGCTCTCGGTCCAGGTCCAGAATAAACAACACAAAGGAAAAGTACATAGACACGATTCCATTCTCATCGTCAGCAGGGGCGTTCCTGGGGTGGACAAATTATATTTCAAAAACAGTTTATTGGAAAATTCCACCTTTCCAAAGTACTACAAAATTTAGAAAATTGAAAAACACACATACACATTTTGAAAAAATGTTAATTTAGAAAAGTATACTGTTTCAAAAAGCCTTAATTGAAAAATAATTACTCCTTACAAAAAATGTAAATTGCAAAAATTGAACCTTTTAAAACAGTGTTAATTTGAAAAAATAGACTTTTTCAAAAAGTGTTAATTTGAAAAAATAGACTTATTCAAAAAGTCTTTATTTGAAAAAATAAACTTTTTCAAAAAGTCTTCATTGATAAAAATTACACCCTTTTCAGAAGTCGTAATTTGAAAAATAAAGCGTTTAAAAAAGTGTAAATTGAAAAAATTATACTTTTAAAAAACGTTTTACTTGAAAACTTACATTTGAAATACTCCTTTTACCATTTTACACCCCCCCCGCAATTGCGAAATACAATTGCATTTCTCCCGCCCTTGATTCTGAGGTGGGAGGGGTTGAGATTTTTCTCCTGGCGATTCCTTCTGACTTTGGCGTTTGTCCATAACTCTCGGAACATCTTGCTCTCCTCTTGTATAGACACTTTTTGTAGGGAGGGAGAAGGAGCCTGTGCTTAGAGAGTTTGGTTCTGTTCTGCACGGACTAAATGCAAAAGGAGACATGAAGGAGAGCGGGGGAAGGTGATGTTGTGGTAGGTTGGTTTAATTGCATTATCTTCCCACCGAACGACCGTGGCCCTGTGTGCATCTGCATGGCTTGGGATTAGCTTCAGAGCCCAGTTCCCCACTCCACTTCCCAGTCCTCGTCCGCACTTAACCTCAACATGCAAAGTGGCACATGTACTTTGTGCATGTAAACGAAATGTGGTCGTGGAAACGGAGCAAAGACACTTTTCCTATGTACACGCTTTATGCTCCCCTTTCGGTGTACAAATGCTGAGGGTGGTAAAAGCAAGTCACACTGCACTGTCGCCCTTTATTATTTATGTCCACAACACGGAAAACTTTATCAGGGATGTTTTTACAAAGCAAAATGCATATTCGGAAAGTATAAACTTTTTAAAAATGCAGATATAATTATAAGATCACATAATTTAAAAAATTCAAAATCTATGCTTTTATTAATTCCAAGCTCATTTTTAAAATATTCAAACAGGTGCAAAACATGGTAATATGTCGTTTATAGAAAGTTTTTATTATCAAAAATTGAAGAAACGTTTTTGAAAGTGCAAAATGTCGCAATTATGAAGTTTTTAAAAAGTGCAAAACGTCACAATTATGATGTTTTTAAAAAGTGCAAAACGTCACATTTATGATGTTTTGAAAAGTGCAAAATGTCACAATTATGAAGTTTTTGAAAAGTGCAAAATGTCACAATTATGATGTTTTTAAAAAGTGCAAAACGTCCCAATTATGATGTTTTAAAAAGTGCAAAACGTCACAATTACGAAGTTTTGAAAAGTGCAAAACGTCACAATTATGAAGTTTTTAGAAATTGCAAAATGTCACAGTTATGATGTTTTGAAAAGTGCAAAACGTCACAATTATGATATTTTTTTAATGTTCAAAACGTCACATTTTTATCGTAGCAGTTCCGACGCTACCACAAAATGCCGTCACAATTTGAAAAGTTAATTTAGTCTAAAAGTCCAGATGATTTTCATTTTTTTTATTTACTTGCAAAAGGTACATATCGTCGTTGAAGAATGAAAAAGAGCTAAATGCAATGTTAAAGCATAGCATTTAGCTCTTT
>JAAXYX010001354.1:0-23859 GCA_036851915.1 Ptenothrix huangshanensis | reverse complement strand
TGAGCAAGCAAACTACTGTAGTAATCACAATAAACCATTTATATTTGAGGAAGTTGGAAGAAAATAAATAGATACCTACACTGATTGTAAAACAACAGCTGAAGCTGGACGTTATTTTGGATTTTGTTTTGAAAATACCTAGCATTTCCTGTTTTACGAACATTTTCCTGATTTTTCTGGATTCATTTGCGACTGGTTAGGTGTATAACTAATGCCTACTGCCACGGTTTGTAAAACATTTATTATTTATAAATTGTTTAATTTTTTTCCTGACAGATAGGCAAGGCCTTTGCAGATGATTTGACACAGCATTGAGGTGCTGCAATCCTGCGGTCGACATTTAGCATCTTCGATTTAAAATATTATTCTACTAAGAGTTGCTATGATTTTTTATAGTTTCGGCCCTAAGAAGCAGTAATTTTTAACGATAAGACTCTTTGCCTTTGTGTATCAACCAATTATCACCAGTCAAGCAAGCAAGCGTTCCCCTAAACCCTATTTCATCAAATAAAAACTCTTTTTTGTAAAACACATACCTTCGTTATTCTTTAGAAAGCGTGATATTTATTTTGTCTTTATCTGTATGCGAGTGTTTAGCAATTCAATTTATTACAGTACAACATAAGTAATACTATCACACTACTAGTTTTAATCGTTTAAATCGCAAACCCAAACTACAGTCTACCAAACTCGACTATTTTAAGATGTCGACTCTACAATAATTTCACCAACTATGAGTAAAGAAGACCCGTCCATGCCACAAACTCCCCGATTAGATTTTGAATGAAATTTCAAAAAGAAACAACTCTGGCCATCACAGCTGACACACCGTAGAGCAGACCAATAAAGCCAATGAAAAATATTCGAAACAACTCAATGCTATTCAAGAATGTGATGTAAGTTTCCAGAAACAATAGTAGCTTGAACAAATTCTCGTCATTTTCGAATCTTCCATCTAGATCATACACTTCGAAAGTATAGTGTCCACCTAAGTGAGTTGAGAAATACAGAGCCACGTTGATAACCAGACGCACCTATTCAAATATTTAGTGGGAGTAAGAATTAAGAATACATTACAGTTCGACTAATTGCCTAAATGATTCATTATGATTAAGGCTAAGTTAATTCATGAGAGTTAATTTTTTATTATATTGTCGTAAGAAGAATTTCAGCAATTCATTTTATTTCTTATACACAGACACTTACCACAAAGGACTTGAACTGTGCATCGAGGGTTCCGTCGTCCTCAACAGCAATTATAATAATACAAGTAAGAGAGGTGATAAAAGCCAGTAATAATGGACTTAGACCACCGACCAGCTTTAGACAGAAAATTAATAATGATGCTGGAGCAGCGATTACAATAGCCGTTCTAGTCTCCTTCGCCTAAAATTACAAGATTTTGGACTTCGAATTTTATATGTTCTTCATAATTTTAATAGTTCAATCTTATGGCACGGTTGATTTATTTCAATTAAGAAACCATGCATATATATACATACATACATACATAGAAAAGCAAATAGCTTACAAACGCATCCAATATAGTGCGAATTGTTTTGTTTTTCATGGTGGTGTATTTTGTATTTTGATTTCTTTTTCAAGGTTTCTGCTGTATTGGTGCATGTAAAGGTAGGGAACATAAGTATGGTTATTGTGCCTTGTGCCGTGTGCAGTTATTATTAACTATTATACAGTCTATGTCAATAGTCAGTGCAGTAGTAGTCTGCCTGTAATTATACCGCTGCTAAGTTATTGACTTGTTTCCCATTTTACACCAATAATAAAATAACTCATATCCAGCACTTGTTCTCTCACAAATGTGATTGACAAATGCGCAGCGCACCTTTAGATTGAGTGCCGATTGAGATTTTGAGAATATTGAGAATGGAGATACAAGCAATGCCAAATGCCACTAATGAAGCTCGACCAGAAAATCGGACATTGGAATGAACAAGCCGAAAAGAAGATAACACAAAAAATCAGTATAAAGAAAGCAGTAAGTTGTTATCTGATAAATACCATTTCTGTCGATAGTTTAACAAATTAATGTCTACATCCCTAGGTTTATATTTCTATGACAATTTCCAGTTGGTGGCTAATAATTTTATATATAATATAAATGCTGTCATTATGTCATACATCCTACTCACATAAGGTAGCACATGGTCCACAGTTCAAATTAAGTCTCTAAGGGGTAAGTAAGGGGTTCATTTTCTAATAATAAGCATGAATTTTAAAAATGGTCTATGATGAATATTTCTAGACTGCAGACTTCTTTGTAAACCTTCGTGTTGAAAATTTTATTTCTGCTTTAAAAGAATAATAAGTTTCTTCAATGCAATTTCCTGTATGTGTATGAGGAGGCCACGAAAGCAACCTTGATTGTGGTCACAGTTTTATTGAGGGCTGAAAATGTCAGCAATTCGAAGCAGTCATAGTTCGTAATATTTAGGATAAGAACTCGCATTGTGGAAATGTGATAAATAAATGTATCTTTATCTTGCAAATTTTAGCAACTTTGCAGCAACGAGTATTTTAATTGTGTATGAATATGCATTCTATGCAATCAATGCAAAAATCTAAATTAAATTTTTTAAACCCAAAGCTTTCGTGATATAATATCAGTACGCAGACTCTTAATTACTATAAATTCGATTAAAACGCCTGTACTGTTTTACTTCCCTTTAATTGTTCGCATGTGGCGGATGTAAGTGAGTAATTCTCGCTTCAGACCTTCCACCTCCAAAAAAACACTATGTGGTTCTTATAGTTTCATCTGCTATAAATCCAACACCAACCTATTAAATATAATCCCTCTTTTGTATCTACGTCATGAATCAGGCTGGTTTTTAAATCTAAAGGAGTGCATATAACGTTATGTACAAACCACATTTATTTTAGTTTCAAATGGCTAATGAAATGGCAACTATTAACTTTGTTTCCACACTTTCCCTGTGGCTACTTTTCCTTGCAATTTTGGTATTTTAATATTTTAGCTTCATTTTCCAAAAATGTGCTTTAAAAATTAAACTGTGCAGTATACGAGTTAATAGCGGTGGATTACTACTTTCTTTGCAGGCAAGTGAATGCAGTGCCAGAAGATTTGAAAAGGACGAAGATATGAAACAGTGTAAGAAAGAAAGCAGAAAGGCTTTGAAGCAGATCGTGAAAGATTTTGGAATATGTAATACTGCAATGAAGAACAAAACAAAGAGCCAAGCCGAGCACTCGAGTAAAATCGGCTGCGTTGTTCGTTGTGTTCTCGACGTTCAAAAAATGGTATGATTAAGTTTTGCCATTATTTTGATTACCTAAGCATATTTGATTTATCACATTTCTTCGAATAGGCCCCGGGTTATTGGTAAATGCAACCCGGGATCGACACAGCTCAAGTTCCACTTCTTTCACCTGCAGATTTTATTTGGTGAATTTTTGATTATTTCTAAAGTCAGTTGTTATAAATGGGTCATCTGCTAAATATTTGCAGCTCGACAAAAATGGAATGGTTACTAATCAGACGATTGAAAAATCCCTTGAGAATAGAGTCACTCTGGCAAGGCCGTTTATTCTGCAAATGCTTGTTGATTGCAAAAAAAAATTTGGCGATGCTTTGGATCCTAAAGACGACAAGTGTGAAATGTATGGACAATTTGGACAATGTGTCCAGGTTTCCATTGCCGATGTAAGATTTTTTATTTAATTAAAAATAGCTTTTGTTAAAATAAACCATTGGTAAACGACGTTTGTTTTTACCTCAAGCTCATGCAAACGATGAAAATTTCACTTAAGGGCTTATATAATACAATATGAAAACTGTGTATCTATTTTGCGTACTTGTAGTTTGTAAAGAAGATTTATCACCGATGGAATACTGCTTATGTATAATGTATGTAAAAGGTAATATTTGTTTTTGCAACTCTTTGTTAGGTGTGCGAAGCTCCTATTCCTGTGTGACCGCCGTGAACGACACGAAGTGCGTGACACGGTCATATTATAAATGTATGACAATGAGCTAAATTAAACAATGAATCTGGAAAAGCCGTGCTATGCTCTGTAGTACTCTTCCGGTTTAACGCTATTTATCGCTAACTCCGAATAACTTTACATTGCAGACCACCTATATTGTAACTAGAAAAGATGATTGCTGAAAATAAAAATACAAAATTGAATGCTACCTCACTATCATGTGATATTATTTTACTTTTTTCAGCAGTATTCGTCGCAGTTGTACTTATTTATACTTGATCAGAATAATACGATAATCATGCGGCAATTGGGTTTTTAGTGAAATAATTGGCGAATTTCTGTTGGTTGTTATGGATACTCTATATATAAGTGCAGATGTGTTAATTTTAAAAAATAGATTTACAGTAAAATCCCCTTATAACGATACCTCAGGGGATTGATTTTTTCGGTCGCTATAGGGAGATATGACGTTATGAACACTATAACGTCCAAAGACATTAGAGACTTAACTACGTTCAGTTACATAAAACATGCAATTGGATACGAAAATAAGCCACGAGCTACAGGGAATGCGTTTTTTTGGAAATCAATGCACGATGTATTATATTATGTAATGATTAAAATATTCTCTTCGTTTTATTCTTACTTGTGTCCTTGTAGAAGCGATTACCAAAAAAATTAAATAAATTTACTCACAGAGACTTTAATTTATTTTTGCTACTTTACTGTTCTGCGGGTAACAAAGAATTGTACACATTCATCCGTTATGAAAATAAAAAAAACTAATAATTTATTAAAAACCAACCAGCTCTAAATACCTTGGAACATGTACAACAAACCTTTACATTATTTCGTCACCGCCTTGCCGGTAACGAAATGGGCTTCTTGATGATATACTTGGCTATTCTTTAGGAATAAAAAAGTTATGAACTAACGGCTGCTTGCGTTTCTTTAGCCTAGCCTTTTCAACAATGTTTTCGATTTTGTGTAGATATTACTCAAATACGTTTGGGTCATTCTCATCCTTTTTAACAAACCAAAGTTTTAAATCAATCAAGTGACTTAACGCTTTCGGGATGGATATATTTCTTATAATCGTTATAACGTTTCCAAATTAAATGCAAAGGCAACTGTGCGGCGGGCTGCAGTATGACGGTATAGAGAGCATGTCGTTATAAGAAGTGACGTAATAACATCATATTTAACATTAGAAGACTTTGGTTTTTTGATGTGATGTCGTTGTATGGAAATTGACATTATATCGGATGTCGTTATAACGAGATTTCAATGTATGTTACAAATTAGCATTAGGTCGTTGATTATTTATTATTTATATCGTGATTATCGCATTTAAACCTGGGTGGCTGAAGGAAAGTTGAGGTGGATTATGTTGAGTTAAAACATAGATGGTTACATATATGTTTTCTTTGTTCCAATTCCAACTAAAAATATCTATGTATGGCGCTTGACTCTAGGAGGTTCTAAAAATCCAGAAAAAAAATGTGTCGACGCATTTCAGCACTAGATAGGTGTTATACATACATAAACAGTTGAGAATGAAGACGCTTTATGTTTGTTTTGTGTCGTTAGTATTGTATTATAGTTGTAAAGTGTTATTAGTCTAAACCGAGAAAAGAAGATATTCGCACTGCAACAATTTCACTTTCGTTCATCAAACACAATAAAGGAAAAAGTTTTCTCGCTACTACATATTTTATAGGGTATATGTGTAAGAGAATTAGCAACTATTTTTATCAAAGAAGTAATATACCGCGCGAAAGTAATAGTAAACCATTGCATCATACCAGTAGAAATCCCAGTTCTTTGTGCTAGCAATTAAACGTTTTATAACATATAGGCTTATAGAAGTTATATTCAATTTTTCCCAATCGAAAATGGAAGAGGAAAAAAGTTTAAATATATGTGAGGTGCTCTAAATTGTAACTGAATGTGAAATACAGTCTTTGCCTTTCAGCACTAATCGTTTGACAGTAAAAGCTGTGCCCAGAAGTCAAGTCAAGTCAAGACTGATTGATTGATTGATTGATGAACATAAGGTATTATGTAATTTGGCTCAAAACCTTTTTACGTTGGTGACGCACCGAACGTCAAGCAAACTAATAATATTATGTATTTAAGACGCCGAGTTAGCTGGTTTCGCTTTAAGTTAAAATTATGTATACGTCCTCAATCATGAAAGTGCTGTACAGGAATAACAACTACGTAACTATAGAGATGTTAAAGGTAATAAAAGTAAATGTAGTTTTAAACACAGGACAATTGAATCCCACGAATCATAACACTATAAATATTTGGTAGCACTTGTTGGCGTCGTTGACGATGTATGAGTTTGAGCCTACCGTTCTTTATCTAGGTCAATTTGTAAGCGTAAATAATTTAACACTGATAGACAGGAAGGGAGGAGTGGGACGTGGATTAGCTTTAATTTGCACATGTACGTAAGTTTGCCGCCAACGTCAATGGGAGAGCTGACTATAACAGTTACGATTGGCTAGGTCTGATTTTGATGTGGTCAGCTGCGAATTCTCCTAAGTTTTATCTCTATTATCGTCAACGTGGATAAAGATAATTTATTATTTTCCTTTGTAAAACGTTCAGAAATACAGATATACACGTTGCCATAGTTGTTATTTCTGCAAACAAGGTGGAAATTACAAGGAATAAAATAGCGTAAGCGATAGGTTATCGGTTGATGTGGATTGGAGATTGGAGTACACTGCGGCTACCTTGGCTACACAGAAGAGCATCAGAAAAGAATATAAAACTCTGATTTCATGATTATTGACAAGCCAGAACCAGAGTATGCGGAGATCTAGCACTTCCAGCAGGCGACAACATAAAGAGCAAAGGATAAGACCGAGTCAAGGAAGCGAAAACGAAAGCTCGATCAATTGACGAAGGAACAAGCTAGAGCGAAAAGAAGTAAAATCGAAGGTAAACGGTGAGCGAGTGAAAATTTCCTTGGTTGACAGACTGACCTCAGCTGACTTTCTTTCGGAATCGGATCGGATACTCGGCTGGAACGTGGGACTCGGAGAATTCGAACTCGGATCGGAGAAAATTGATAACTGGTTACACGTGACGTCGTAAAAGCTAGGAAAACTGAAAACTACGAGCAACTTTTGTGTGATTCTGATTTTGTGATAAAAGATGAAGACTTACCTATTAATCTTCCTTGCAGCGGCAATTGTGGTACATTAACAAAAGTTTACGGCAATAATTATTTTCATTTTTCATACATTTAATAGAGCAAAATACAATTAACCTTTTGAATTTCGTTTTCGTATTTTCGTACTTGCACTCAAAAGTTTGCACAAAAGCTTAAACTCATACATCGTTAACGACGAAAATACATGGTGAATACTCTATAGCTTGAATTTGAATCTCTTTTGTTCACTGGTTTCTTTTAGGTTAACTGTAGCTGTGAGGAAGCGGTGCAGGTGCAGGATGATGCAGAGGCAGAGAAGAATGTGTGCAATGACCAACTTAAACATGCTATGCAGTCTATCGAGAAAAATACCGAGATTTGCACATCGGAAGCGGCTAAAAGGGTTGAATCGTTGACGAATGCCCCAGATCAAACTGGCTGTATCTTCAAATGCGTTTTCGAGAAAGAAAATATAGTGAGACACACATAGAAACTTACATTTTATGAATAAAATAATTACTTATAGTATTTTTTTAAATGGTTTTACACAAAAGAACAACGAAAAAAAGGTCAAATATCTAAGTATTTCACAATTATTTGACTTTCGAATTGGGTGTAGGTGGAAGAAGATGGAACTGTGACAAGCGAATCTTTTATGAGAGGAATCGATGACAAGGCGACTGGCCCACGCCGAGAGTACATCCAAAAGCTGTTCAATAAGTGTAACAAGAAATATGGATCTGCCATAAAGGCTGATGATGTCTGAAAGTTGTCCAGGTTACGAAAAATTTGGAGTCTGCCTTCAGAAAGGAGTAGCAAAGGTATTAAGATATGTTCTGTCAATTGACAATTTTGCCACGTTTGATTATTTATGTCATATTTGCGTTGTGAACTTGCAGCAATAACGTTACGAATCTAACTTCTAATAATGCAATGGATTGTGGCTATAATAAAACTTAAAACTTTTAACTTTACAGATTTGCAACAAACCCAAGTCCAAGAAGTCTGCAACTCCAAAGGCTGAGCAGAAAGCAACAAAAGACGATGAATCGGAAACTGCTCAGTCTAAACCTGCGGCTGAAGCCAAGACAGAATTGTAAATTCCTATGTTCTTTCAAATAATGCAAAAGTCAGTGTAAGTGTAATCGCAATGAATGAAAAGGAAATTATGATTGATTTAATGACTAATTAGTATAAGTAAGCGTGCACATGTTTATTATCCCAACGTATACATAATCAAGATCAAGATGTAGAAAAATAGAATAGTCGAACGGACATAGTCAAATTAAAAAGTGTAACTGGTCGTGCTCATATTTTATGTGCACTTTGTTGTGCTGCCTTCAATAAGGTTAACAAGCATAAATATTATATACCTATATAATGATTGTCATCCAGTAGTGTCCAAGTTGGAATTGGAGCTGGATTTCGCATTGTTTAACTGCAGTGAATGATTGTAGCATTTCTACTTATTACCTTTTACTTGCAATTGTCAACAGCATTATGCAACGAGTTTTATAATAAAAAAAATAATTCTTACCGTATGTTCTTTTCTGAGCCTATCTTTTAATTTTAATTTTATTCCACACTAAAACCAAATAGCTTCAACCGGCATGAAATCTTGTATCCAACAAAGTTATTCACTTAAAAAACTAGTCCTATCCATCAGAAAAATTACTAATATCTTTTAATACGAAAATTTTTGTTAAATGTTGAAATTATCTTTGTAAAACTATTTGTACCACAATTACATAGGCTTATTTTTTCTTGGGTCTGTTCTCCTCTGTTGATCGTTTTTGTGCATATTGTGGGCCTAAACAGAATATTAATTACTCATATTTATTTAATTGTCATTGTCAATGTCAATGCCAAGTCTGTAAACACGGAGCACGGAGTCAATCTACACGTGCTGCAGATGCAACTGTAGAACTATTTATTCAAATTGCATTTAAGCATGGCATTATAGTCACTGAAATGTTACCTTAACTAGTTTTTTACAAGGTTGAAATCTGTCAACCATGTAACTATAATACTATAATGACGCGTGTTATCTTTCAACACTGGTTTATAATTATAGCTAGACTGCTTGACATTTGACAGAAAAGTAGGTATGTACATAAAAAGATGTCATTAGTCATGATTTCATAATAAAGTCGTCACTCATCACTCCCCCGCAATATAATTTTACTTGAGCTATAGTAGGTAAAAAGCTAATTTTTTGTCAACAATCACAAACTGGTACAAGAAATACATGATGACATGTCATGTGACATGTGTATCTTCTTCCCTCATTCCATTTCCAGAGCTTCCAGCTGATCATGCCATTTTACAGACAATCCCATACTATAGCTATAAAGTGCCCCATGAAAAATTCAGACGCGGCATTATTTAACTGTGTAAAGTATTTACGGCATGGCCCATCGCCCATTCGCCCATCGCCATCCATGCCACACTTTTGCTCACAATTATTTACCCTTTGGCATTTGAAGACGACCGACGCGCCACTTTTGTTAGGTTAGGAGGTAAGTTCTCAAATAAATTAAACCAATTTTCCTACTACTTTAATAGTACAAGGGCCGGCATGGTCACATCGCCATCACAAGCTACGGAACTGTTGGAGAGCGCAGTACTGGCATTGGCCTGACCTGACTTTTATTAACCATTATCCATTTATTACCGCACACGTTTCTATGGATTTTATGGCACTGAAATCCATCACGGACTGTCCTCCGGTTCGGTGGACTTCGTCCTTGTTGAGGATCACAATTCACACACTTGTAACGAGCTAATTGCAAATTTGACCTGATACAGTTATTAATATCAAGCGGACAATGGAAAGTAAGCATCCAGGAAGTTCCAAGGGGGATCGTCCAGCCTGCGCTAAATGTGGACACAGCGGTCACCTTACATACCAGTGTCGAAATTTTATTCGCACTCAGCCCAATAAGGTATTTCATTATTCATTATTCTATGATTTTAGCGTCGTAATTATTTTAGTAACGAATCCCTTCAAAAAGCACCATTTGCTGATACTATCATATTGAGCATCTGGTTGTCGAGTAAGGGTATATTAATTGTCGCAGATCTGGGTGTGGTATGATTTATATTTCCTTATTTAAGTTGTACCTCAATCGGATTTGGCACAGTCACTTCTTGACATTGAAATTATACTTATTGATTATTGCATGTAAAAGCCTGTTAATGTTGTTTGCATCCTGCACCTTTTCGTTAGCATTCTTGAAAGTTGGTTGTTGGTCATTGCTAGTTGGTTCTTAAGATTGCCTTAGAATTGCCAGAAGAGCTTGATTGAGGTGGCACTTACCGTGTATGGTACTTATGATATTCGTTATGTTAATTTGTTATCGGAAAGGCCAGACACCGGAGCATATGCACGTACTTTATAAATCTGGGTGGCTGTATAGTGTATTATTGCATATTTACCTTCTTGCAATTTTACACCTTATGTGAAATCAAGTTCATTTTTACACAGTAATTTAGCATGGTTGGAGAATTACCTTTAATTTATTATGGTTTCGTCCTGTAAACATTGACATTGCAAGATATTTGTGTGTGCTTAATGTGAGATTGACTGAGACGGACGACCGTAGGATAGTTTCTCACAAGCGTTACACACCCGTACACGCGTAGTCATTGTCATTTGTCATAAAGGATTCTTTAACCTGTAAGCGTAATAGCTGCGTAATTATGCCACATTTTATTAGATCTAAACTCGGGGCATTGTTAATTGTTTTGCTTCTTACAAGTTCGCGAACCGGAAGCGATCACAGCGAGTCCGTGTCCAAAATTATTCTATATTTATGCGTTTCAATTTCATCATAACTACAATCTACTCTTAGTCAGTATTAAATGGTAATTGAATCGATATGGGTAAGTGCGTCAAGCGTAATTACCAAGACGTTCATGGGTATTCTTGATTTGTGTTAGGACGTACCTACCTAGACCTGGAGATCATTTCTCAATATTCCGTCTAATTAGGGAATGCATTAGGAAGATAAGTATAAGTATTTAACCGTACATCTGTTACTTTTTCGATGATTACAATTGCTCTATCGCTAAAGTATGATTTTTTATTTTTGTAATGCAGGAAGTTGTACTAGACGTCAGCAGCACCTCCAGTGAGAGTGATGAAGACGACATGACGACCCCGCTGACCACGCTAAGAGCCAAAGAACTGAAAGAAAAGCTAGCATCTTTAAAACGAAAAAACGAAGCTAGTTCTCATTCAGACTCCACCTCGGAAGATGAACGAGCCAAAAAGAAGAGAAAGAAAGAGCCTAAACATAAGAAGGAGAAGAAAAAAAAGAAAGAGAAAAAGAAACACAAAGATAGGAAGCATAGAAAGACTGAATAATTCATATTGAACTCGTAAATTATTTTGTACACAAATGTATCGATAGCTATTGCATTCATGTATCTATACTAATTGTAATTTTTGTATTAAGATTTTAAGTTTTGCTTTTAACAAATACACAAGGTAGTGGAAGTCTAAAGTATTTTTTATTGAGCAGTAATGTCAAAATCTAATAATCAAGGGGAAAATAATTTTGGTCAACCTACATAATAAAAATCGATTTGCTATTGTATAAATGAAAAGTTAACTGTGTTGGAGCGTACGATCGGGTTATTGAAGGTTATTATTCGTTTCGCTGCAGGGTTTAAACTGACTATAGTTCTTCTCCTTGTTCAATTTCATTGTCATTCTCATAACGCTATATTTTGGCCCTTTCCATATTTCTGTATAAAAAGTGATGCTGAATGTTGTTTTTCAATCAGTTTCAATTTGAATCATCATGAATACTTGCACTGTTCTCTTGTCAGTACTTGTTTGTTGCGTTGCCGCGGGTAAGGAAATACAATATCACAATTTGCTCCCGTATATTCTCAAGATGAGCTTCTATAACTTTATTTTGCAAATTTAGACAAACGTGTCCGGAGGCAAAGCGGAGGATACGGTGGAGTTCCTGAGAGCGGTGGTGGAAATCCAGGTGGATACTCAGCAGTGAGCAGCGGCAATGGTGGCTACGGTAATAATGGCGGATATCAAGCGGGATATAATGGAAGAAACCGAAATGGCAGGGGTAGAGGCGACTATGGTGGAGGGAATAATGGAGGATATGGTGGCAATTCAGGTGGTTACGGTGGAGGAAATAACGCTGGGTATGGAGGTAATTCTGGTGGGTATGGTGAAGGTGGCAGAAACAATGGCGGCAATTCTGGTAGCTCAGGTGGAAGAGGCGGTAATAACGGTGGCTATGGTAGCAACACTGGGGGCTACGGTGGAAGTGGTTCTAATTCTGGCGGCTACGGAGGAACTGGGGGTAGTACGGGTGGCTACGGTGGAAACAGTGGCATTTACGGCGGCTATGGTGGAAGAGGTAGCATTGCCAGTGGGTATGGTGGAAGTGGCGGTAATGCCGGTGGCTACGGTGGAAGTGGCGGTAATACCGGGGGCTACGGCGGAAATGGTGGTAATACGGGTGGCTACAGTGGAACCAGTGGCAATACTGGCGTCTATTGGCGGTAATGCCGGTGGCTACGGTGGAAGTGGCGGTAATGCCGGTGGCTACGGTGGAAGTGGCGGTAATGCCGGTGGCTACGGTGGAAGTGGCGGTAATACCGGGGGCTACGGCGGAAATGGTGGTAATACGGGTGGCTACAGTGGAACCAGTGGCAATACTGGCGTCTACGGTGGAAGTGCTAGCAACAATGTTGGATATCTGCAAATAGACGAACCATACAATGGTGGTGGAGGTGGTTACGGCTACGGACGCTGAATTTCTTACATCATTTTGCTGCACTATTATTGTATTACTATCGTAATTCAATATTCATTCTCTTATTTCACTACAATTTTTATATTTTATGCATTTATTAATATAATTACTTGCAATTTCTTGCTAGAACCAATTCATACTTTGGACAGTTGCAGGTTCTATGTATGTAAACTTTGTAATAAATAATTCTCGTGAATTCTTTACGCATAAACACTCGAACGACCTTTTGTTTTATTAGTGCCTCACTTTTTATAATTAATTTCAAAACTATAATGCACTGTGACTAACCAATTAGTTTATTACGAATTGCGAATAATGCTAATGATTTCTGCGCTTCTATACATGGTAGGTTACATACTAAGTCATTCAGTCTCGAGTGTTTGTGTTTGACTTTGAATTATTTGAGAAGTGTAAGTAGTGTAAATAGAAATCGTATGCTACTAAAATGCACTGATATATTATTGTTCTTAAAGCACATTTATATTCATTTTAGCAATGAATGTTAATGCCACGGGGTGACCAAGGTTAGATTAATTTCCTTGTAGTATCTCTTTGATACGTACATAGTTTAATTACTAACTTGTAACCCTCTTTAGCATTATTGTAGCAAATACTAATTAAAATTAATTCGTACAGGGGTAGCAATCGTTCATCTCTCCTTCTGATATTTATTCTTTCTTATGATTTGGCAATGAGTAGTGGCTTGCATAGGTATAAATAAAATAAGTCTTGGGCGTCTTTTATTTAAGGGATGGTTGGCTCAGACTGGTCGTAGTAAAAAAAATACTTATGTAGTAGTAGGTGGGTAAAATCTTAACGCTAAGCATTTAAAATAAATGCAATTTTATCTTAAAATGCACCCACGATCAGTTTTACACATGTGCATATAAAAAAGGGGAATAGGCCAAAGGTAGACATTGGAGAAAGAAATCAAAAAACTATGTAAGCAGGAAAAGAGGGAGAAATGTGTGGACGGATAAAAACAGTGCAAGTGTGCCATGGTTCCTACTATCTACGATGTAAAATACTATTCTAGAGGTTCAAAGTTTAGTTGGATAGTTAGCACGTACTAAGTAACAATAATTCACAGGATACCTTACTCAGATTTCTGCTTATGATAAATGTGTATTCACGAAGATGACGTCCGATTTTTGAGTCGGATAATTAAATGCATGAGGTTGTTTCATACCACACTCGTTCTTGAGAGCATTCCCCCCCATCCCCTACAATAATAAATCCCTACTAATAGCTTCGACCACTTTGTCTATTTCTGAGAAAGTATTTTACACAGTAATACCTTGATGGATGTAGACAGATATAATTCCAATCTTCTGTAGGATCTAAGTTGCTTGTGCAAATTCTCAATTATTTCGCGATATAATAAATGTGAATCCCATGTGAGATAGATGCCGAAGCCGAAACTGCCAGAACAATCGTTATTAGTCTGTTCACAGATATGAACAGAGATCAGATATATCTACTTCTCCACCTACGTACTACAAGATCCATCTGTGCTCCTGTTGTGTATTGCGTCGGCTGCTGATGCACATTGCAAACTCATCCTGTCACAACACAACACAAGTTACAATTTGCGTGGAAAGCTGTCATGAATTCGTTCTGGTCTACTGCCATGCAATGCCAGTGCTAGTGCTATTTGCTAGATATATACTCACACACAGCAAGATGAAAGTTTTGTAATAGCACCGTATTTGTAATCGTATACACGACTCGAATGATGCTCCTCTCAGCTCCTAATACCATTAGGCAACATCAACTGTCACCGTAAACCGTAAACCAAAACCGTAAACCATCAGCTAAGATCCAAACCCCTTTATTGCGTATTGTGTCTCAGCTGTGATCGTTAATGGGAAGCGATAAATTAAGACCAATTGAATTATCACTATGATAAATAGATGCATAAGTTATATTATCTCTCTCGTCATCTCCGTCCATAATTTTTCCTCATTAATGTTTCACAATAAAATTTTCTTCAACACGTACTTACAGCAATAAGAGCAACCCACAGAATTAGGATGAAAATGAACGAGAGTGCAGTATCACCACCATCCTATCGTATTCTGCAACGAAGATGAGAACAAGGGGAAAGATGTTCACTATACCACCTATGTAAGTACATACCTATGTATGTCCAGTTAATGTTCCTTCAGCAAGCTATATTTCGATGCAAAACTTTTAACTTTGCACAAATTAATTACCGTAATCGTTCCTCAGATTTTTCTTCCTATTTCACCATGAAAACTATAATATGAACTGCATATTATGTGAGAGCTTTGGTCTAACAACGTTACCAAAACTTTTAGATTTACAAGATGTATCACGCTTTTCTTTTCAGAATGCATTCATGAATCTGATCCTGAGCCTGGAACTGGAACTGAAACTGAAACCCAGCCAAGCAAATTTGACAGTGAAATCTAGCCACATACATACATGCGTAAAAAAAGCTTCAAATGAGAACATTTCATCTTATCTTGTACGTACATTCCGGTCCGAATAAGTTGCCTGCGTCCAAGTCAAAATTTGCTTGATAACTTGTTCATAATATCAACACCGTTTTTAAAAAGCATACAAATTATGATTGCTGGAGTCAAAAGGCTACTAGACCGAAATGGCGTACCTTTCAATGTTTGTAAGTTTCCTGATAATTATAATTTAATGTAATCAATTAAATTAAGGGTTTTCATTTTCCCATTCAAATGTTAAACAAATCTATTTTATATCTAGCGAAAAAATGTTTTCAAGGTAAATAAATTATGTAATGTATCTAGGGAGGTTATACTCCCAAAGGCACCAAATTAAAAAAGTAACAGTGCTAGAGAGTACTAATATACCAAGAGTGTTGGAGTAAGAATTAGTTGTTAAGGGAAAGGTTAAGAAGTTTTGACTCCGCTTAGCAGCCCCAAACCCGACTAAATGTTGTGGGGAAAATGAAATGTGCAATTGATTGCCATGGATTGCCGTCAAAGTCAATAGATGGCAATAGATAGAATTTTGAATTGAAAAGGTGAGGGAGGTGACTAATTTGTTGAAGGCGTCCGCCTGTATCTTTTTGCTCGCTGAGGTGCCGGTCCTGATTTTCGGACTTTTTGGATCCAAGTCTGGAACTGGTGTATCCGTCATTGCATTCATTCTCGCCGTGATTTACCTCGTGGCCGAGGATAATCATGTTTGGGATACGAGACTATGGGTAAGATTCTTTGTCCGCTCCAAATTTCTCACAGTATATGTAAGTATGTACCTATACAATCCCTCTTTTCTTCTTTCCTGCTTTTTTATCTTTGTCCTACCCACGCAAACGTCACTCTTGGTAACTATTTGTATCCATAGAATTATACCCACAGCCTTTCCTTTTCCTTTCCCTTTCCTAGTCCTAGTACCTTTTACTATTAGCAATTAGTAATATAGGCTAAAATGTTAAAAGATTCACAGCTCTCACATAAGTAATTATATACCCGTAACATTTGATTTGCTTCCATTAGGCTCAGTTGTCAACATACGTAATTATGATAGTCGTGTGCTACCTAATCTACCTTCACACAGCGGATTTATTTTTTGAAGAAAATATTGAATTAACTTGGAATCTACTCTACCCATCTCAAGTCACAGTCATAAGACCGAAACCGCGTCGTAATTGGCTTATGTCTGTTGCCCTCGTGGTTTTTGAATATTTTATCATCTTCTATGTTATGGTTAGCTTTATGGCTGTCATTAAATTGACTATGATGGTTTGCTATTATGTTGAGCTGCACTACTGACTGAGTCCAAGGACCGAGAGAGATGAGAAGAATAATGAATCAGTATCGAGCAATATGAATTAAATTACCTACCTACCTACAATCTTCCATGTATTACCCGTATAGAAAATAAAAAGGCGTAATGTAAACTGACAGGATTATCTGGTTGTAGTTGAAAAAGTTTCAGACAAGTCAATAATATTAAATTGTTAGTGGGCTCGTCATCTTGCCTCGGAAATAAATACTCCTCTTCCTGTGCTGGAAAATAAGATGGAAAACTAAAATGTTGAATTAGATCCAAGAAATTGTAGTTTGTAGAGAGAATATGAGTAGCTTTTGATGTTCGATGCTCTCTTATCGTTAATAGTCGTTAGGTTTCTCGGTAGACGATGTGACCTTTATTACATGATGTAGCTTCTTTCGTCAAGGTAACGTGATATAGTAACGGCAGTGTACATCGTTATCGTTAGGACCGGTGAAGTTCTGGCATAGTTGTACTATGATTGTGTGTATGTAGAAGTTTCCCTATACATGCTGCTGGTTTACTTTGGGTACGTAACCTGCGTCGTTCTTGTTATTCGTTACGAGAAACATGATTAAGTTAACATAGTCAGCCAGTAATAGTTTCTTTGATGATGAATAAATTGATTCTATTATCTTGTCTCTCTGTTTACTTACACGAAAGCATTATTAACTTGTATGAATTCTGTTTCTGTATACGTAATGTATAGGTATTTTCATTTCCTTGAAACAGAAGCAGAAAGACGGAGCGGAGTAGAGCTAGTTAGACGTGGATGAATGTGGTGTATCTCTATATACGCATATGTACCCACTTGGAGTGGAGCAGCATACAACCTGCCGTGGCCATTGCCATTGCCATTTCCATTGCTTTGCGAAACCATAATGCAGTAGTAGCTGCTCAGAAGTGTATTTCCTCCTCGTCAGATACTACATTAGAGCCGGTATCAGAATAGAATTCATAAGCCATTAGGGTTAATTTAATTTAAATTCTCTCTTCCTATTAAGTTCT
This sequence comes from Ptenothrix huangshanensis, assembly GCA_036851915.1. NCBI lineage: Eukaryota > Metazoa > Arthropoda > Collembola > Symphypleona > Dicyrtomidae > Ptenothrix > Ptenothrix huangshanensis. The sequence continues at coordinate 6,147 of JAAXYX010001354.1, read as the reverse complement.
TTAGAACATTATTGTATCCAGTTCCAGCGTCTACCTACATGTGTGTATGTGTCTTTGTATATTTCCTCTGTGCTTGAGTTGCTAGTGAGCGATTCGCATTAGATCCATCTCCATAATAAAATATAATGTAAGGTAAGGTACGTAATAATAATGTAGTAAATTGGGCAATTGGGGTAAGGTATATGGGGTGTGTCTCTATATGAATGCTAAGTGTCTATAGGTATCCCGCGGAACCAGTTGTTGAATTTATACAGTGAAAATTCCGGGAGGAATAAGTTAATGTAATCAAGTATGAATTTTACATCAAATACAGATAGAGGAATTGGAATACAAGGGCGTGCATACGCAGAGTCTATCTGTAGTTGGGGCTACACACCATCGCACTGCATTGCTTCTGTATAGACTATAGGCACGAAGTAATGAGGTACATAGTAGCTTTTGAAGTTCTCATCTGCCTGAGAGCATGCTTTTAAAATTGAATTTGGCCTAGGAAGAATATTTATATAATATAATAATGATGGTGGATCATAGTATTAGGGAGTCAAGTCAGAGGGAATCAAACGAAGGTAATTCAATTTTTCTCGAGCGAAACGAAAGAGAGAGAGAGAGAGAACGTGAAGTAGATAGAGATAGAATAGAGAACAGAGGAGAAGTAGATAATATAAACTTTGACGTGATTGGACTGAAGCTGGTGAAGGAGCTGGCGGAAAAGGCGGGGCGACTCCCTTTCTCCAGACTCCACACTAGCACCAGCCTTCATTTCTCCAGGGACTCTCAATTTGCTCACTCCTGGTCTTGGTCCTCTCTCCGACTTTCTATTTACCCGGCCTACCTCTACCCTACATACCAACTAATACCTAATACACTAATGCCTACCCATCTAATGAACTTTGTTAGTCAATTAGCCATCTCGTTTATTTACAGACACCCTCACCGAAATTATTATATACATCACACACAGCTCCAGTATACGGCACAGATAGAAAACGAAAACTCTCAGCACTTATAGATACAAGATAAAGATACATCTGGCTAATTTATGGTCTATGGGTTCAAATAGATGGAAACTTCGCTAACACAACATGCCTACGATATCCTCGCCGTCTCTACATAGTTGATCCGTCTGCATCCCCACACCACAATACACCGCACCATACCACATTATAGGTATTCTGGACATTTTTCTCGGTCGTACGGTACATAGGAAAAATTGTGTGAAGCTTACAAAGCGACTACTAGATAGGAATAGAATAGAATAGATTGCATCCTTGTACCACATCAATACGATTATTTCCCTCAGGGGAATTTAACCAGCCGCCCTTCTTTCTATAATCCTCGTTATTTCCTCGTTTTCACACTCTCTTCCAATTACCACGAATATTCTCATCAACTGTCATCATCCAATCATTCACTCTATTATTCTCTGCCCTCCACACACACACATGGACACACAAAAATCAAACAATTTCCTTAGTTCTTTGCGACTTTTTCACTTAATCTCCTTTCCCTTCGTTTGTAGTCTCCGTCTTCAGTCGTCCTTTCCTCCATTCCATGCACTGCATTCCCTTGGCTAGCTCGTAATCGCCCCAAAAGCCCTATTTGCTAGACGCTCCACGATATTTGTGCCCTGAGCTCTATAGACTATAGGCACATTCTGCCTTTCCAACATGACTTGGGCTTATATATACTTAATAATTTATGGGATTGTTCAGGTCTGAACCTGCCCTTAGAAATTGCGGGTGCTGGAATGCCGTAACTTTGATCTCCGTGCTTCCTCTCCGGTACTTGGGGAAATAATGTACAAAGTTATATGTTTGATGAAGTCATGACTTTAAACACTTTTTCCTCAAGCCGTGCTTTCTAGTTTATGATAAGTGATACTATTATGTATGTGATGTAATGATTACGACTGCGATTAGGAAGGATTAATGCTATATAGGCTTTACGATTATGATTACAGCACCATTACTTTCAATGTGCACAGTACAATTGAGAGGAGATTTAACCATTTACCATTCACTCCACTCAAATGGGTTATTTTATAAAGGAGGAGAGGAAAAAAGAGGAGCGAGAAACATATTCACGAGTATAGGTAATACAGATAGGATTTCCTAGAATTACATTTTATCATCCAATCCACTTCTAACGTAAGATTTCCAACAACTTGATTCCAACGTAGGTACCTCGACACATCACGTGGAATTTCATTGCCTCGTGTGGCTCATCGGTGTATACAGGATGTGGAGGAAAAAATCTTGAGTGGAGAGACTTGATGAACTGTACATAGCTTGCGAGGCCAGGAGAGATATCCTCGTGATAGCATTGCATTGATTTGATGGAGGAGTGAGTGTGAAATAAAAGACCGGATTGAGTTTTGCTGGGAGAGGAGAGCTGAGGCCAGGGCGAGAGGAGAGAGGAGTGTGTGCATGTGTGTTGTGGAGCATTAGTTTGTCTGCGGAGGAAGAAATGGGTGAAGTTTAGTTGATACAGATGAGTATATAAGCATGTAATGTAATGGTAAAAGTTAAATTTGGGGAAAGTTTTGTTTCGTTTAGTGTCGTTATTGGAGGAACATTAAGTGTGTTTATTTGTTTGGTGACTCGACAGTAGTTGGAGAAACAAGAAGCGAAGAGAATAGCCAAATGGAGTCAAAAGTATGGGCTGGTGAAGATGTAGCTGGTGATATGTGTAATTTAAGGGGTGCACTTACTACCTACTTAGCTAGGACATGTGTACACATGTAATGTAAATCTTATAGTTAGTAGGTATGTATGGATCGATAAGGTAAATGGACCGTTCTGCCGCTTCCTCTCTCGAGTTTTTCTCTTTTTTTCCTTCTCCACTCTCACTCAGTACCCAAAGCTACTTTTCCTTTCTCTCCATGGAAAAACCATGCCGTGTTCTCGAATCTGAGCTGTAATGGCTTTTCATTTGGATGTCTCCGTGTATGTATGTGTGTGGCACCTCATCTGTAAACGGAGAGAATTTATAGGTTTGTTTGTGTGCTCAGTGCTCGGAGTGATGTGAATTAATGGTTTTGCGAGAGACTCGAGTAGTTTAGTTGTTGATGTTGAGTAGTTGATATTATTTATATTGCCTCTATTCAATGTTCATGGTCCCGGTATTTTTCTCGGTGAATACGGATAATAGAATGAGGGGTTGAGAGTATTAGCACACGCTTAAACACCAATCATTCAAACTATTGTCCTTTATTGACCAGGCGGATCCCTTTCAAAAAAGAAAAAGTACAATCTATCCTATTCAATTCAATTGCATACAGTTAGTCCTTGTGTGTGTATCAAAGACTATAGGAGTGCACTTGGGTATGTAGGTAGGAACTAAATGCATATGGTCTCAAATGGGTCTGAAAGTGAGTGAGCTATGAGCTCCATTAGCGTTTCCTCTCATGAATAGCTAGTTGGGTTGGTTTGGTTTGCTCCGCTTTGCTTTCCTTTCCCTTCCTTTCCTTTGGTCTGGTCGTCTCGGTCTCGGTCCCGGCTCACGATCTCCATCGGCAGTACGCATCGTATCTTTTATATTATTTTTATTATTTCGGAGAACTATATCCTGATCCGGGGCACTTGAGGCTGCTGTAGACTGCGTCTAGTTACAAGCCAACATCTATTTCGTACTTGGATCCAGACGAAATGGCCCAAGGGTTTTGTCATTGACGAATGAATCTCTACGCCGCTCATCTCAGATTGATGAGAGAACCAACTTCTTATCCATGTTTAATGTTGATAATTATGATGATGTTGATTTTCCCTTTACGTTCCCTCTCTCCTTTCCCTTGATTTTATAAATGCCAGTGGAAAGGTTTTCTACTTAAATGAAGCAAAATGGATTCGCCCAGCTTTCATTACTTTCACAAGACACAAATTAATCAAGATTTATGAAATCTTGACTTTCCAATCTTGTTCCGCTGAACAGATGTCGGTTGTTTGTACGAGTGCATGAGAGAGAAGGAGAGTGGCCATGGCCATGGAATTCCTCCGTGTGTACACAAGACATAACTAATTGTAATATATAATCTTTACTACTCGAGATGATTGCTTTTCCTGCTGTGCTCTCCATCGTGGCATGTAAAGATTGGATAGAAGATAGCTTTTAGTTTAGTACATTTGCTTTCTCATTCATGGCAAATATTATTTGTATTTTCTCCTTGTGTATGGCTCCCTTCCCTTGGCACACTCCTTCACTCCCGTCCCATTCTACACGAGACCAGAGCGACTAGACTAGACTAAACCGAGCCAGCCTATACGATGACTTCTTTGGTCTAGCGAATAAAAGAGAGACAGGATAAAGTGAATATATAATGGATAATGTTTACATTTGAAAATCATATTTTATGCCATCTCGACATTTATAGTAGGAGGTAAGTATGCATGTGATAGTCGCTCCTATATTATGTATTGTGACTATGAACGATCAAGGATGAAGGATGAACGGCGAATGGTGAATGGAAAGTAAACTACTGCTCATCTTTATACAAGTATCAAAAGAGAAATAAAGTTTCTTATTTATATATACACGGATACAGAACATAGACAAGATTTAAGGTAGGTATTCTCATAGTTTCAATGTAGTTTGTACATGTGCACTGATTCTCTGCTCTAAGGATTACTTTTACGGAATAGGAATGGAGATGGTGAGAACATTTGGAATGTTTGAAGGAGGGCGGCTGAGTGCTCTTGGGCTTTACGACGGAGTTCAGCCACGCTTGATGATCGCGGGTCAATTAGTGAGCCGATCGTGGGCGTGGGCAGAAGTGGGTACAGCTTGGGTGGGCAGCATGGACAGACCATGGGCATCCGAGGGATTATTAAATGTGGTGAGTGGACCGGTCGAAAACTCGGAGCTCTGGAATCACAAAAACAAAGCAAAAATATAGCCAATTAGTACGAGCTGGTCTGGATGTGGAGTTTGGATTGGGTGAAATGATATTACTCAAGCATCTTTCGCTCATCGACTTCTCCTCACTCACACAGAATAGCCTTCCACTTATAAATACTCCCTAATGATCATCATTTTGCCATTGAAATTGAACCAGACAACATATTCCGTAGCGGTTCAGTAGCTCTAATTAATGATCCACTCCATTGTTTTTCCTTTTTTGTCTTTTCTACTCATTCTCTCTCTCTGTATTTATTGGAATATTTTTTATACGGATCTTTATCTTACGGCTTGGTAGGAGTTGGCGACTGGGTTTCACTCGGATGTAGACTTTGATTTGGGAGCTGATGCGAATGCTGTTGCTGACTTTGGCTTTGACTTTGGCTTTGGTGTTGGTGTGGCAGCTGCTGCTGCTGTTCATGCTCAAGAGTCGTTGAAGATGGACTTGGAGGACTTTTCTCTTTCGCCGGTGTGGATGGAGAGGGCGGCGGGATTTTGTCCTCTGGATCCTTCGACTCGGAATCCTGATCCTCCCCACTGCTACTGTGACTTTTCTTCTGCTCCTCTTTCAGCCTCTCCGCTTTCCTCCATTTGGCACGCCGATTCTGGAACCAGACCTGCCATAAGGACCAAGGATGTAGATGCATTATGTAGAATGGACTTTTGTTTTTAATCTACATTGCGTCATAAACGATTTTTATTTATTCACTAAATTGATATATCTATTCAAGCTAAAACTCAAGGAGGAAGGAAAACCACACACACGTACTACAAATCCTATGCTACTGACGTTTAAGTAGGTAAATAAAAATAAATTGAAGTTTTCATTCTCAATTAGATCCCTTCGCAAGTGCACACAGAGGGAATGCCGCCGGGTATTTAAATCCTATTCAACTGTGAAATAAAGGATTGAATTGAATTCCATTCAAATTCAATGAGAGTAAGTAAATATCGCGTGGAATTGTATAGCTCAACTCAAAACGAATCAGGCAAAGTAAAAGTTGGATAAGTCGTTTTGGTCTTGGCGGTGGTTGTAGTCGTAATAGTCATCGTAGTAGTGATGCCTTTGGGCATTGCGTAAAACTATACAGATGCTGATATCTGCAAATCTTTCATGCACCAAGAACGAATTTATGTAGGAAGGTATAAAGTGTAACTGTAACTTTGAGGATAAATCCAATATTAATATTTCCACGTGTTTTTTTAAATTCAGATAAATTCAGTGTGGATCTGTGGGTGAAACGGCGGGAAGGA
>JAAXYX010001353.1:0-23867 GCA_036851915.1 Ptenothrix huangshanensis | reverse complement strand
TGACGTTATATCGGGTGTCGTTATAACGAGATTTCACTGTACTGAAAATTTTATTGCAATAATATGTTCTCACAAGATATTTGGATTACACGATATCAGTACTAATCAGCATTTACGTTTTTGCGCATAGAATTTAAAATAACGAAAATTTGGTACAATTAGAAATAGGAATGGATAATTAATTGCTTATAATTAAAGTGAAATGACTAAATCAACATTAACGTCTTTTGCAAGAAGTGGAGACAATGAATGATTCCATCTCTTGGCACAGTTCGACTGCGATTGCAGGTAAAAGAATCTGGAATGATAACGACAAGACAAGGTAAGCCAAACCGCTCATCAGGTGTCATTCATTGCTGTTTTCTGTCCTGTGCCGATTCGGGGTTTGACCGTTTAGTCCAGAGATAATAATGAGTTAATGGAAATCTTATTAAAATGAAACCAGAAATCAGAAATCATTGGAAAACAGTAAAACCTTTTTAAATGCATTGGTCACCATTTGCATTGTTGAGCCGCTCCCAGATTTCTCGCATGAAGGCTTGTCTAACAAAGAGAAACAATAACAACATCTTACAAGAATTTCGTGATTATGCATTTAAAAACCCCGTTGAAATGTATGTATCTTGGTAGACACTTTCGAATTCAACCTTATTCTAATCAGCTGCAGTTATATGTAACTATGGAGCTGTAAATAAATTTATTACATTTTGCGGTGTGTTGCCACCAGTTCTCAAATTCAGTCATGAGCTGCCGATACATGACCTTCAGTGTTTCGTGCTTCGAGTCCAATTCCATCTTTGCAATTTGAAGACGCTTGGTTTGCATCATGTAAGTTCGTTCTTGGGATTCCAAAGCATTCTTCAAATTCTCAGAGTCCTTATTCAAGCCATCTGCTTTTGTTCTGTTGTAGATGTCCGATAATGATCCTGCACGATTTTCATATTAATGTCAGCGTCAGCGTAGAAGCCAAAAGCCAAAGTTGCCAAAGCCATCAGAAAGCGGAAAACAGTTCAGAATGGAAATGGATTTCGTAATTGCTATGCAAGTAATTAAAAACTTGTAATATTCTCGAAGCTAATGAAGGTAACGTACCCATATTGACCTCGTTACTATTTATTGTTTGTTCCAGACTTGCAACCTCTTCCCTTCTCTTTAAAATTTCCGTGCGGACCGCCTCCAACTTTCCTCGACCTTCGTACAATTCCAGAAATTCCCCCAGAGCAAGTTTCTTTACCTCAGACATTTCACTTGTGTCATCCTCGCAAACGGCAGAAGCATCGGTGGCACCTTGGCCGTTGTACTGAAAATCGGCAGCTGAATTTTCCCCAGCAGTGAACTCCTTGTCAGGCGTTTTGCACAAGGCAGCTAGATCCGTGGATGATGAAAGAATGGTGGATTCCCGGGTACCGATACCCCGTTTCACTTTTTCCTTCCGGAGCATTTCCACCAGTACTTCTGCAACAGTAAAGATAACAAAGCGTAGTGCAAGGGTTTTTAAAAAATATATTTACAGTCAAAAACTGGGAAAAAAGAAACGAAGCTCGGAAGCTCCCAGTTGGCTTACTGATCTCAATATCTCGTCGGTTGATCGTTTGCAGAAGTTCCTGCGGAGACATTTCAGTTCTAGGTCTAGAAGCGGCTGAAGCGATTTGATTTGCAAATGAGCCAGTGACACTGGTTGCACTGGCACCGCTGTCTGAAACCGGTCGATTGTTCACAGCTTCATTAATACTGATATTGCTATTGTGATTCTGATTTGGGTTCAGGGGCAGACCGAGCATTTTCAACTTCCTGGCAGTGTAAGCTGATTTGATGAGGCGGAAACAGGTTTGAATGAGGCGCATATCCGGAATGACGGGAAGAACAGCATTGGAGTCGGTATCGAGAAGGAATCGATCTACAAGGGCACAGCAATCACGGTATTCCTCTTGACTTATCGGCTGTTGATTTTCGTTCGAGGCAGTAACGGAGGAATAGGCGATTACCTCTCGTAGTTTCTTCACCTCTGCCTTTAATTGCTGGATCATCAGACTTGGATCCAGTTCTTCGTTCGGCATGGCCGCATTAGTTACCATTGCCACCCTCTGTGAGAATCTGCATGTGGACAGGGATTCCTGAGGTCAAGTAAACCCAAGGTCAAGTCAAGGTCAAGATTAACTGAATCAAGATTAGAACCTAACTGGCTTCTGTTGAAAATCGAAATCGTAGATTTACCATAACGTTTCTTTGCTCCATAGATAAAGTTGCAATCATGGACGTCATGCAGTTGCCACCCAAACTGTCACGCAGTACAGATGTCATCATGGAATTTCTGTACGGAATATGCTGACGATTTGAATCACTGAGGGCTACTATCACCTAAATCAGGTCCCAATTTGTTTCACTTCGTGATAGGTAAATCAAACCCAAATCTAATTGCATCTTAAATTACTACGTAATAATAAGTAGCACAAAAAATTCAGTATGTCTAATATGCTCATTTTATCTAACTTGTTCTAAATAGTGCAAAGCTAAATTAATATGTCGAGCTTCCGTCAGCAGTTGGCCGGAGATTGGGCTGTTAGAAACGCGTTCGGAACTGTGGAGGGAAATTTTTTATAAAATTAGCATCGGAAATTGCAATTACAAACAAATAACAAACAATAGTATTTTAAACTTAGAAATACTGACCCAGCAAGATCCACGAGATGTAATTTGGATCTTCGGACCAGTGATGTGTTTGCTTCACGTACATTCAAATGAATTGTGAAAATACAGTGAGATCTTGTCGAAGCTTCATTCAACGGAGTTTCTGCTACAGTTCTGCAAAATATAACGATATACAAATAAGGATTTGGGGAAATGGAAACAAAATTTAAAAGTGAAAACTAATCAAAATGTGGTGATTCTGTATGTAATTACCTGTTGTGATCTCCCAAGTAAAGCAGTTGGAGCGCCTCTTCTTCCGAACTGATTGGGTGAACGCTGAGATTTCTCAGATGCATTTGTTGATGTCCATCTTCCAACATTGTCACTTTTCTTCAAAAAAAACAAACATCTTTAGCATTTCTCTATTGTTTGTCTATCGTAATTACTTCTTTGTCTTCGGTGTAGGTTGTATTTAATTAATTGACTTAGTCCTTACCCCAAATCTTCTAGACGACCTGCCATGTCACTGGAGTGCAGTAAGTCATACCCTCCTTCGTTATAAATTTCCAAATATGAAACGAACGCTGCTCGAATTTTTGTTCCGTCTTGCTCCTACAAGAACAAAGATAACAAGATCATTATTTTAATTGTCATTACGTAACAAATTGTAAGTGAACAAAGGAGAACGAAATGGATCCAGCAATAGTCACAAGTATTGAAATTTGAAGAAATAAATGTACTTTAAAACTGAAAGAACTGTCAGTCTCAATGATTATATGCGTAAGCATACAATTACAAGTAAGATATTAATTTCTTTCCGATTCCGATGATGCACCCCTTACTGGAAATAATAATTTTTTAATAACAATTACCTCTTGAAATCTACGAAAAATATAAGATAAACTCCTAGGAATGATTCCGCGCTTGTCATACTCCGAACGACTACCGGTCATCGTAAACGTTTTCCCGGTCCCAGTCTACTCCACAATCCACACAATGTTCAAGCAGTGTTAAACAACGAATAATTATAGGTAGGCGGTAGAAATGAATATTAAGAGATTACGATTATTTTTAAATATTGAGGACGAAGAACATTAATTTTCCAGCTTACCTGTCCATATGCGAAAATTGTACCATTGTATCCCAGAAGAGCACTGCTCGAGAATTCAAATTAAATTTTATTGCATAATAATTATACAAACAAATAAATTTAATATTTTATGTGTAACTAATTATCTAGTCATCATTTGGTTAAATATAATTACTACACAATAAAAATTGAAACCTATCAATGACGGGTTTTGCAACTTCGAGGAAAACTTGATCCTGCAAGATTTGCCTGTCAAATATTTTTGAAAACCTAAAAGAGCATATAGAATAGAATAGTAATTAATAGTGAATTTTAATTGGGCAATGCGAACAATTTACAACATAAAAAGCTCTACTTCCAACTTTGCAAAGCTTTATTTCCATTGTATTTCTGCCATTATTATTAATCGGAAATAATAATTATCAATGATTAATAGCTAGCTATTGAACCTAAAGGAGTGCTGTTCTGGTTTGTTGTTAATGTAGCCATCTTCTGGATTCTGCTTGACGGCAACAGTTAAATATTCTTCGTCATTATTGTCTGCGCCGATGATATCGTATGTCTGAGTTATCCAATCGGAGCAATGCAAAACAATTGAGTTTTAATTATGTCAAAACAAAAACACGCAGGTTTTGTAGCAGTCATTTAATCGCATTAAAACCGGACCTATTATAATGTTATAACAATAATTTAACGGAAGTTGGAAGTACTCATAGATTAAAAGTGTAACTCACTGCACATGGTCGACCGTTTGTTGGCTTGACTCTTGCAAAGATTTTAATAGCACGCTGAACTGAAGATGCCATTCTTCTACAAATGAGAACAAATAAACGCTGAATTAATTATATAGGAATCTATGTGCGTCTGCGCCAGCAACCGGCACCATTCCAGTCCGGTTTCGGTAGGTTTAAAAAGGTCAAATAAGTCCTGATTTCACCGCTTTTTTTTTACTGTATTCCATACCAAATTTTAGATTAAGTTTGAGACGAGGAAATGAGAAAAGACTAAAACTATAAACTAAAATTACTGAAAATCGAATACGTAATACGTAATGCAAAATGCAATTTGCAATTTATTGCTGATCGCAGTGGACGGCAGTGGCGTGGCAGCCGTGGCGCAGGGCAGGGTGGCGTTAATTAATACCAATGAGGTGGAGGATTAGTTACATAAAACTGATTACTTGACATGACATAATGAATGAGGTTGATGTTAAATTATTGATGGAATAATAAAATATTTTTATTTATTACGCAGCACTGGCGACACACAGGGTCTCGTGGGTGGGCGTAATAAATAACCTTGCATTCCATTCCACGGACGAAGAAGCAGAGCGCACAAAATTTTGAATTCAATTTTCAGTTATCGATAATGAGATTTTGATACAAATTTAAATTCTTTTTTGAGCAAACAATAAAGTTTTGAATTTTCGTATTTTTAAAATCTCCATGGAAAAATGGAGGATTTTAATGAATGACATAATTTGATAATACAGTAAAACCTTGTTATAACGACACCTCACGGGGAGCAAGTTTTCCGACGTAATAACGAGATGACGTTTAGCTGCTACGTTTAACTGAATGGAAAATTTTTTAACTAAAGGTATTTAACTAGGCGCTACAGTAAATGCAGTTTTTGAAAAGTAATACAGAATTTAATAATAATCATGATTATAAAAGCATAATATAGTTGCCTAAGTGCCTTAAGTGCCTCGCTTCGCTTCGCTCGGTACAGCACGTCAGGGTCATACGATAATTGAAATTTTGACGAATGCGTCAATACAGTGGTTTTTAATTTAAGAATTTAAAGTTTATTCAAGTGTAAAGTAATAACATCACTGTTTTTTTCATTACTGACACTCTAAGTCTATGCGATAGGTCAAAAATCATACATACATCGATCTCGATCAATTTAGTTAATTCCTCTTGCTTAATATTGTTTGTCTTACATCAATGTCAAATTTGTTACAATGAGATAATTGTTGGATTTCGGCCGGCAAAGAATTCCATTCAGTTACAATTGTATGCGTCATTGATTTACGTCCATATGTACCTAACATCTTACATAATTCTACATTCAAAGGTTTACTTAATAATCTTTGCGATTTACTGCTCCTAAGACAGATTTTGCCATTAAAGATTTCCTTAACTTTACTGTTTAACATGTAGTGTTTGTGAAAAAATTTAAGTATGTACAGTTTTCGTCTTTCTTGAATTGCTTACGAGTCTACTTATGTAAGTGTGGGTGATGTCGGTTTCATAGCATTTTAAAATTTTTTAGAAATTTAAAACGTTTTTTGGCGTTTTTCAGTTTGTTTTGGAAAAGAGGGTATTAGATTTAATTTGGTGCTTCAAGCATGTTGATATTCGTATAATGTACTCGTCAAGACGCTTCGAATGGTATATCATGTTAAGTACTTTTCGGAAATTTTTGCGAACCAAGCAAATTATATAGATAGGTTGTAATGACTATACCATGTAATGCGCATGCGCAGTAAAAATTATTGAACTTCAAATCATAATTACGACCGGTAACTCTCAACCGAAACCAATGTGTCAATCGAAAGGTATTGATGAATAGAATCTATTTCTGCAGAAGTCCACGCTCCCCGTCTTATAACATTTTCAATATTTGCCAAAACCCAGTTTTTTGGGCGTTTTTTGGGGTTTTTAAAAAAATGTGGCATTAGATTTAATTTGGCACTTCAAGCATGTTGGTATTCGTAATATACGCGTCAAGACGCTTCGAATGGTGTATCATGTTAGGTACTTTTCGAAAATTTTTGCGAACCAAGCAAATTATATAGATAGGTTTTAATAATAAGACAAGGGTATCAGTCTTCCTTGTGTACTTGAACAAACGCTTAGCTAAGTTAATTGATTTAATTTTATCCACAGAGACCTTAACTTGCCTTCACTAATTTACTGTCTTGTGGTAAATATTAGACATATTTATATCGGTTAACAAAAAAATTAAACTAATATTCCACTCAACGCTTTTGGAAACAAACAGACTACAAATGCACAAAATCTCATCCCAATTAACGCAGTTAACTAGAGGTCCTTCCTGGTGGACGTCATTATAATTTCTTCTCAAGGAATTAAAAACTCCTGAACTGATGGCCCAACTCCTGAACTTAAGGGCCCTGAGCCTAGATAATTTAAATAAGGTTTTCTAATTTGTGGAGGTACTCAAGTTGAAAATCCATGACGTTATAAAGTTTACAAATTGAACGTGAATGCGACTGTAGAGGAGGTTAAAGCAAGGCGGTATAAAGAATATGTCCTCATAAAAGGTGACGTTATACAAGACTATTTAGCATGGGAGAGCATAGGGTTTTCCACGGGTAGGTTGTATGCCGTCGTTAAACGGAGTTGACGTTATAACGAGTGTCGGTATAACGAGATTTTACTTATTATCAGATGCTGTGTTTTTGACTCCATCGACGAAGGCTTAGTATGTTATCAGTTCCAAAATTCAAAATAATACCTTTTCTGACTTTCCATGCAAAAATAATGTTTTTAGGCTGAAAATGGTAACATAACACTGTTTTGGAGTACAAAAGACTTAAGTTTTTCAAACAAGTTTTCTTATTCCTGGACTAAAATTAGGCTGCCAAAAGTCTTAAAAAACTGGCGACTTCTGAAAAAATGATTTTTTAATGCTTTGAATACTTAAACGAATAATTGAATACTTAAACATTTTATATGTGGGAGTAGATTGAAATTCATGTTTGACGGAATAATTAGTATGAAATCTGATTATGTTGAAAGACTACTGCGAAAACCGATGAATATCGTCAGTATTCTAAATGTTAAATCGTTTGGACAGAAATCTTATTTTCACAATATTGTAAACTCCTGGAATTCTCTCCCATCTAATATTCAAGAAATTAGGTTTGGTACAAGATTTGAATTCGAAGTCAGAAAATTTCTGTTGTCGAAAAGGGTCGAGATTGGCTTTATGTAATGTGGAATTGTTAACGGAATATGGAGCTTGAGTATTATTTATAACTGTTTTTGACTTGTCATTGTAGACATAGGGTGTCGGTATTGAAAATAACTGTAATGGTAATATCTTACACTGTAATAAATTGAATTGAATTGAATTGAATTGAATTGAAATCGGTTTTTTTTCGAACGGAGTAAGAATAATTGTCTGTTATATGTTCCTATTTTATTCAATTTGTTTCTACAACAGATGTATTGAGCATCCGCCTAGATTTTAAAACAGCGACTTTGTACTCAAATTAATTATAATTAACTAGAAATCGCATGTACGCCAAATAGAGAAAGACGTTAGTTTTAAAAGATGGTTCCATCTTTAGACGTTTTACACGATAGTTTCTTTGTTCGACCACAGATGTGATCGATTGGCACCAGCACCGGCAATAGGAGTGTGGGAGATTAAGAAACAAATTATTTACTAATTATACAAAATTACGACCGGCTCTCAACCGATTTTGACGAGTGAGGTGTCATTGGAAAGGGAGACACGAGGTGCAGTTACACATGTCGATGTTAAAGCTCGGGGATTTCAAAGTTTTTCAAAATTTTCAAAAAACCTCGTTTTTTCATGTTTTTTTCATGTTGTTTTCATGTTTTTTCCAAAAATTTCGAAACTTTGAAAAAGAAGGCTTTTCCACTGTACGTACACATTCGTAATCTACTCGCTCAGACGCGTCAAATGGTGTATCATGTTGTGGACTTTTCGAAACTTTTAAAAAATATAGTAAATTATAAGGATAGGTTGTAATAATGCAATTACTTGTGTAATTGTGTGAAATTAGCCGAAAAATTAGAACATATTGTAGAAGATAAAGCAAATAGCGAGTAAAGAAAATTGTCCAGCTACTCTGCTATGCACTACGCACGCAACTATAAGCTACAGATAAAACAAAATCACTAATTAAGAACTTAAACATAGATTTAATACAATTTGAAGTTAAATACACACTTTTCGATTTAATTATCGGTACCATAAACTTAGCATTTCCTACCGTAAAAGCTGACAGAGTACAACAGCAAAAAACGTACTTTTTATAGCTTTATTATTTAATTACTTATTGATACATTATTTTGAGGATGTCTCTTTGTTAGAATACACTTACGTTAGAATAATTTGTTTATGGTATTAATAAATTACAAACTACAATAACTTTTTTTCAATTTGAGTACTCAAAATAGGTAGTAATTAATTACAATTTTTCAAAACCTATTAAGTACAAATAGTGTAATTCAGGGGAAAATTTTCAAATGAAAAAATTACACGAAACGTAACAACGGTAGGTACGTTAAAAACGCATTCACAAACCATCCTACTTCCGGTAAAAACGAATGCGAAATTCCTCGGGTTTGCTGTACGAGTATTTTATTTCCATCTTTGTGTCCCCTTTGACTGCAACGGTAATGTTTACAGATTCCTCTGCAAATGAACAAGGCGAAATAAGCCGTTAACAATTGATTCTTACTGCTACAATTAATCTTTAGTGCTACTATGTAATTACTTACCAGAGCTACCAACCGGTACCTCCAAAACTGATGCTTCATCAGTTTCCGCTGCATCACGTTTTGCTGCACCAGTTTTTGCAGGTGAAAAAGTGTCCGATCTGGTGTCCACATTTTCTTGGCTTGAATGATTCATTGTCACCACACCGTTTGTTTCTACAGATTTCTCACTTTCGCTGTGGCCACCACCATCCACACTGGATTGCAGGGTATTGGCATCTTGATTCATCTCTGTCTGAAGGGCACAAGTGTGTGTCGACGCAGGGGTTTCATTAGTAGAATTGTTTCGAGCAGATGAAGGTGAAGAGTCGGACTTTTCTACTTTTATACGAATTATACCTGCAGATGGTGCACGGGCGACTGGGTTCGTAATATTTGACGACTTCGAGGAATCAGCAGTAACAATCGGACTCTGAGCTGACACTTTTGGGACACCTCCCGAAGCTTTCCCTTTAGACTTCCGATTAGTTTCCGCCATAACTTTTCTTCGTCCTGCTTTAACTGTAGCAGGTGCTTTCCGTGATCCATGAGAAATATGTGGAACGATCCGCTGTCCATTTTCAAAATATATGCAGTAAGATTTTACTTCCAGTATAAGGGGCATAAACCGCGCACGAGTGAATTAACCTAACCTAACCTTACATAGTAGAATCGCACGAAGGCAGTGTTGCAATATTGTGCAGGAGTGTGTGTGAGTGAGATACTGAAGGCTAGCTCAGTATAACAATCCTGAAATCTTTTACTTTACATCTATTAAATTAAGCATAATTACGCAAACATACTTTTTGGGTTTTCCGTCTGGTGCTTCCGCAACGAAGGACTATTTCTGGTTGAGATGCGACAACAGTTGGCTTTAGCGTTTCTTGGGAGAAAGAAACATCATAATTGCAGACATTTCCAGAATCCTGTCTAGGGCGTTTAACATCTTGGCTTGATCGCTTAAGCTTTTGCTGCTGCTTAGCCTTCTTCTGACAATCATTGACTGGCGGAAGAAGAACTTCATGAATTGGCAACGTACCATCTTGAACTGGAATCCTGAAAGATTCCCCCTATGCAATGCGAAACAAAATGTCACTAATTTATATTGCTATATACTCCGTTAATTTGAAATGATTTAAAAACGTAAATCTTCAGCATTATTACTTAAAACTGTCAGATTACCTGCTCCGCTACGTTGGACTCTCTAAGATCTATATTTGCTTCGATTTCTTTCAAGGCAGCTTGAAACTTGAACATTGGGATTGGAAAAGGCTTGTTTGTTGGTTTGCTAAACTTGAGACACATTTGAGGAGTATAGGGATGAATCATTTCAGGTTTTACCCAAGCCCTGAAAGTGCAATAGTTTCGAATAAACGTTATACAATTGGTTGCTGTGTTCTCAAGCATTTACATAGTACTAGCATACTTGGACGCAAGAGAAAACGAATAAGGAATTCTATAGTCTTCTTACGTAGTTAGTGTCCCATAACACTTGACAAAATAAGTATCCCTGTCCATCTCCCAATCTTGAACCTAGGAATACACAAGTTACGCATTTACATAAACATAAACACAAGCATCAAAACGCAAAATATATTACCTATTTCAGTGTTGCTACTATAGCAATTGTCAAACGAAACAGTACGTACAAGTGAGGTACGTTAAATGTTGTTAAATATTATTTTTATAATAAATAAATAATCAATTATACCCGTATCAAGAGTGATCGACAAATAAGCATTATTAGTCGATCAACCTTGACCCGTATCATGGCATACTATTAATAGGTTATTCATACATATAAAATGTATGACATACCGACTATTGTCAAAAATAAGTGTTTATCGATTTTATAGATCTTAAATCTTAAATCTTTTTAACCAAAGCTCTGATGATGATTACAACTGATAATCGAAAGCTCAGCATAACAATAAATCATATTATTTCTATTTGAATTAATTGATTTTTTCTACGTTTTACTACACTCAGTAAGCTATTAAATATGTCGAATTTTATAGATCTGTTTATTTGTTCATACCTGAGCCGGCCACGGTAGATAGGATGGATCACCATTATTCAGTTGGACAAATACCCGATCTCCTACATGGTACTTACGAGCTCCACCGGCGGGTTCTCCCATCTGTTAAAGAACATACGAAAGGAATCACTATCTATCAGTAACTGGTGAATGATTTCCAGCAAAATTGAAAATAACTCAACATAACATTAACATAACACAGTTTTTTTCCAGCGGACTTCACCAGCAAGTATGAAAAGGATATATTAAAGCAGATACCCGGGTACTCGTTAATCATTTATTCCTTATAACTGCCAACTGCAGTTGACAATACTCAACACTGATGACAGAGTAAAAGGAGCATTGACTATAGAGTAGGATGAGCTAATTGTGATCAGTTTTAACGAAGTAGATATTTGAGCGATCCCATAACCCGTATACAGCAAATTTTCTGAAATGTGATAACAAAAGTGTTTTTGTGTACTTGTATGTTTGTGTACTGTATCTAAAAACTGCTTTCAATTCGGCCCCCAATTGCCTTTACAACATGGGATTAAATAACTCAATCCGAAATTGGTCTCGGTCAAGTCACACACCCTCGGGTAACAGTGATCAATAATAATTCATTCATTATTGCCTTTTCTGCTACACCACGCATGACGCACACATTAATTCAGATAGATGTTTTTTAATTTAATTATAATTAAGCAAGTAAATGTCATTTACACCTACTAGAGAACCTTTAGGGGGATTCTTTAGTATCAAGGACTTATTGATTTCAGTAGTTGGGTCGTAGATCAAATGATCACAATTAGGCGATAAACGGAAATACCTACATTCATTACCCTAATTATACAATTATTGCGTGTGCTTCAGATGAGTTTTGTATTACATGTAACATCAAAATGTAACAAATTATAAACCAGTCATGGGCACTCACACATCATTTGATTCCACTTTATCAGCGATCACAATCCCAATTAGGGCACAAAATTGATCACAATTAGGTGACGTGCAGTAAAAATTCGACATCTACCTATACTGTTCGGTAGTAAAGGCAAAGAGCAAGAGAGGAATCAAAATCTGAAAATGTTTGTCACTACTAACACTAACGTGGAACTACATTGACTATACTAACTAGTACGTGACAACAATTAGTGAATTTGTCTGTCCCTGGGACCTGGGACAAGCAGCCACATCGAGAAATGTCTCGAAACCATCCATCAAT
Organism: Ptenothrix huangshanensis; assembly: GCA_036851915.1. Lineage (NCBI taxonomy): Eukaryota > Metazoa > Arthropoda > Collembola > Symphypleona > Dicyrtomidae > Ptenothrix > Ptenothrix huangshanensis. Next base: position 11,421 of record JAAXYX010001353.1, on the reverse strand, counting down.
TTAAAAAATTGGCGGTGTAAAAGTACTCGCTCTTCCAGAGCTTTACGTTTTTAAAACGTTCTGGTTGGTAATTGTAATTAATTCTCTAGAGTATGTGCACTAAAAACACGGCAGAGCTGAAATCATATTCGCGTTTTTTCATACTTTTTGACTTTAATCTCAAATGATTACACAATTAGGCGAATATCACAATTAGGTAATCCTACCCTACTAATTACTGTTTGTTTTACATTTTATATATTATTAATTACGAATTATGGGTTGTATAATAACACCATTCGCACGACTGTAATTTATTAGCCATTAATTTAACTAACCTATTACTAACTTATAATTATTAGGTAGCTGTGCAATATACTCAATACCGGAGATAATAACTACGTATCCACCTTGTTCGTGAATATAAATAATATGGTAGATCATTATCAGAATTTGTTTGGTGTTAGGGGACATATTATTCGTAACTGATAACGATAACAAACTATTAAAATCAACTGTACCTAACCGAATTATAATCAACGCTTTATTACTTTCATCAAGCAACAAACCACAACGTCACGCAATACTGAATGACCCAATGACAAAACGTTTGATTCAATGCTTAAACATATTTAGATTTAGAATGATTAATTAATGTGTAAGTTTATTACCTTTCTGAATTCTCAAAGTTGACAGTTTAATAATAAAAAAAGTTGGCACTTCACACTGGACTTTGACAGTGAATTTACTCCCTGCTTTTTCGCTATCTCCATTCGTTCGTTCAGTGTCAAAGTCAAGCTCTGAAATGGAAAATAATCGAAAACCACCTTAAGTTTAGCCGCCTTGGCCGCCCTACCTTCTAAATCTGCAGCTGAACTGAACAAAAATGAGCTTTGTATTAAAGCTGCGGTCTTTCCATGGCGCTGTAGCTTCTTTATTCTTTATGCGTAGCTTCCAGAACACGAAATCCCCGCTCCTCCCTAAATGCCATTCGAAATTCGAACTGCATTTAATTATTGAATGTTATTCAGTTATTCTGAATTGCATCTTGACTTTAAACTCGTCATCCAAATGCTTTCAGAATGTAATTATGCAAATCAGCTTCTGTTGATGTCTATTTAAAACCTTTTAATTAACTGTGTGTGAGGAAGATGTAATAATTAATTACGAAAATATGTAATTGATATACATCCAGGTTTTTGTTGATGAGAAGGCACCGGATGCCATTCGTTTCGGTATACAATCACTAAAAATCATTTAGCATTTTTGCTAGTATTATACCGTCTTCAATTCGTTATGATTTCAACGATTCAAATCAGAACGCATCATCTTACGCTTGCATTTTTCACATCCTTTAATCATTGCAGATGAGCGTGATTATAACCCAATACAGTGTAAAAAATGCAATTAATTTTTCACAAAAAAATGTATTCAATTTTAATAACTTTTATTTTTAAGGAATTTTTAATGTCACAATTCAATAGTTACATCCTCACACAGGGAGGTATGACGCATGGTATGACATGGTTAACAGAACCTTTCGTGGCTGTGGCTGTGACTATACTCGTTAAAACTTTAACCTTTTAAGTTCTACATTAGTTCTTGTAGAAGATTGTTCCAGGCCGGCTAAGATATTTTTGAAATAATATGAGAGACGGAATTGTGATGCTTAGTGGACGTAGTCAGGACTAATTAAAAAAACTCAAACAAGCTCATATTCCTAAATAACTTTTTTTTTTGTTTTTTTGCTATACTATATAATATAGTATAGTATAGTATAGACCATATATAGTATAGACCATTATATAGAAAGATTTAGAGTGCAGTAAACTTTAAAAAACCAAAAATGGTCGTTCAGGCCTTCAAAGTAATTTTTTGCGACCGAATTTGGTCGTTCCGGCTTTCACAGCATTTCTTTAGAAACCAAATTTGTCATCTCACAATCAGGCTTCCCGGGATTGTTTTTAAAAACCAAATTTGAGCTTTCAGGCCGTGAGTGTACTTACGCACACTTTTATGAAACCAAATTTGGTCTTGCCGAGCTTAAAAGGTTGAAACCATGTCTCTCGCGGACAACCAATAGACTCCAGTCAGCGTCAACACTGGCTCGAATAAAATTTAGAAAATAATTAATTAAACAGGAATATTGATTTGATTTTGCATTATTTTCTTCAAGACTGCTTCTACCCAAAACAACACACATAGGTATCACATTCTACGATAAAAATAGACTAACAGAAACAGATGTTATTGTTGTTAACACGGGATAATACAATATGAGAAGGCCACAAAACTGATCCCTGGCGGAAGAATACAGTGTAACCATTATAAACCCGAAATATTAGTAACAGTTGATTTTCGTGGTGTAAAAACAATAAATATTGAGCAAAAGATGTACTAGTTTAGAGTAATCGTAAATCTTAATCTCAATGATACAAATTGAATTACTAATAATTCCCTCACATAAACTCAGAAGTTTATCAACTAAAATGGTTTAAAAAATTAAATCACGTAAATCGGAACTTCATACTTCAAACGACTAAAGACTTGAGATTAACATCAACATCACAAAATTATAATTATTCAAATCCCCTCTAGCTGATGAAAGAGGGGAACTGCAATACTGCAATCACAGGGGGATATACATGGATGGGGATATACATAATTTCATTCATACTAAGTAAATGTAATAATTGCTTAATCGTCACTCAACACAATTTGCAACTAATCCGTGTCAATGCAACATGACCGTTGCTAGCAAATAACACGTTAAAAACGTATACCGTATTCACTGTAATAGTATGGCCGGGTATATTAGAGTTAAATATAATCGACGGGGGAGTACACAATTAGGGGGAGGGTACGTTATTAAAGAAGGGTATAGTACATAAATTTATCCAAGAAAAGGAAAATATTTATTGTATACAAAATGATGAAACCCTAAACCGTGAAATTGTGGTCCAAAGAGCTAACTAAAATAATGCTTTTCGGCTCGAAAATGCTGAAAAATATTTTTTGGCGCTCAATGCTTTTTATGCTTTTCCAAAAAATTTTTGCATTTCTGATCTACGTAGGTTGCCAAAAGCTTACAAAAGTGGCGACCACCATATAAATTTTTTGAAATGCTTTCCATGCTTTCTAGTCGCCTTAATTATCACTTTCAACCCCCCCCCCACGATATTTTTTAACGTCTCTGCTGTATCCACCACCAACCACCACAAACACGGTAAACCCATTAAACGTTAGTCCGGTAGTTGAGTAAAATGGCGGCTGGGTAAAATTTTTCAGAGATTCAACTTGGAGTCGGGACAAAATCTGGTTTTCTACCATTTTACCCAACTACCGGGCTGACTAACTTCTGATGGGTTACCCCCTAGTCATTTAATACTCAGTTAACTGATTTATTTTTACCTACTTAGTACCTACCTAGGTATTTTACTAGGTATTTAAAATATGGGGGTATAATATTACAAAAGGGTATATTACACTATGGTAATGAAGCCAAAGGGGGGGATTCACAATTAAGGGACTATTATGGTAGGATACACTATTACAGTGAATACGGTAAATATAAAAATAAATACATCATCCTGTATTATTAGATAAGAGTGGATGTCAACTCAGTTTCATTTCCAATTCTAATTACGTAAATAAGTAATCATTTCAATCAAAAAAATCCCCCGCTTCAGGTTTTCGTGCCCACCTGAGGAAAGCACCGCAAAAAAACAGAAAATCATTAGTGCTTCCAAATGAACACTATAATCACAACCACGGAACAACTTACTAGGAAAGGTTTGGAGGTGTATTCTCAGAATCCGAAAAGTGGAAATGTGGTTTCGCTCTACTTACACTAGTGATCACCAAAATCAATGTAAATATGTTACTTTCTGCATTTTGAGGTCACTGATCACAGGGAGACGTCAAAGTTTGGAAAAATGTCAAAAAGTTTTGAACTTTTTGAATTTTTTGACATATTTCATAACTTTGACCGCGCCCTGTGACCATGACCTCAAGATACAGAAAAGTTATTGGTTTTCGATCTTTTGTGAAAGTAGAGAAAAAACAAATGTCCACTTTTTGGATCCTGAGGGTACACCACGAGACCTTTCCTAGTTATAGAACTTATCACTTGACAATAATGATGAATTTAGTTCGGTTGGGTATACTTGGCAGTGCTGGAAAGAGGGGAAGTCACCAACAGACTGGCAGAAACTGAACTTTCTTGACATGACTTGGAGTGCGACTGAAGACTGATGGTACTAGCATATCCTTTGCCACACTCGAAGCACTTGAATGGCTTACCATTAAAATGGTTCTTGGTGTGTGAGGCAAGTTGATTACTTGTGATAAACTTCCTGTCGCAGATGCCGCACGAAAACGGCCTCTCACCTGCAAATACAACCAAGCAAGGACATTATTAACGAAACAATAGTAATCAACTGCAACATTACTAATTTTCTTGTCGGTAATTAATTTAACCTGTGTGGAGTCTCCTGTGGACAACAAGACGGGAACTGTTGACAAATGTGAGGTCACAGTACTCGCATTTGTATGGTCGTTCTCCAGTGTGCACCCGCATGTGAACCTTCAAATTGGATTTATCCGCAAACCCTTTGGGGCACACGCCGCACTTGTATGGCTTTTCCCCTTTTCACCAAAACAATCAAATCCAAAATCAACCTTTAACTTCACAAAATCATCAGTTCAACGAAAACCAGGAACACCAAAAGATCCTGTAACCCATCAACACCAAACAGTCGTGTAATAACTCACCTGTATGTGTTCTCATGTGAAGCATCAAATTGTGACTTTTCGGGAAAATTTTTAAACAGAGGTGGCACTTGGGGCCTTCACCTGAAGGCAAATAAAAATATGAATCAAAACTATCGAAGCTAGTATAAACAACAAAATATGCGAAACAAAGGTCGTAAATTATAATTTAGACGTTACACCGTAATTTCGAATTCAATTTTGTCAAGTAATCATCAGTTATCAATACCTGTGTGAGTTTTGAGATGATCCCTGTAGGGGTACTTATGAATGAACGTTTTCGTACAAAATCGACACACAAAAAGTCCTTCGTCATTCTGATAAAGATTCGAATCGCCCATCATATCTCTAGATTCCAATACAACCAACAAAGGAATTTTCCAATTTCATACACCACCGTAACAGTATGCACGGCTAAAAGAGTTATGATCATTTTTTAACTTACGAGGATCTTTTCCTGGCTGTGGACCTCGACCTCCGCTTAGGTTTTTCCTTCTTCTCCATCTCCTCCTCCTCTTCTTCCTCCAAGTCACTGAGTACATCCCCTGTCACACTTGTTCTGTCATCGTCATCGACCTCCTCCTCACTCTCATCTCCAACTTCTTTCTGCCCCTCTTCCTCACCGTCACTGTACTGGGCCAAGTCACTTTCGGTGATTTCTAAATGACTAGAGAAAGCATCTCCAGTCTCCTCCTTGTCGAAGCCTTCGTCGACAATCCCTTCCTCAAAAACTACACCGTTGTCAGCGACAGAATCAGAATACAACGCACTAGCGGCCATTCGATTTTGCCGAAACAGTTGGGGAGAAATGGAGGAAGGAGTGAGGGTTTTGGACAGAATCTCCTTTGTAGAAAGTCGTTCTCGTATTCTCGTTGAGGTTCGGATTGCATTTAACGTTTGGAAAGTGTGAGAGTGAGAATGAGAGAAAAGGATGGCAGCGGGAATGAGGGGATCCGGATCCGCATCCTCCAACCTGAGCCTTTGGATCTCATCTTCCTCGTGATCAGCAGTTACTTGTAGGTTCGTGGGGATGAGATCGATCGTTGTGGAAGGGAGTATGACGGGAGGAATGGAGAGAACATTTGTCGCCATCTTTTTGTTCTTTTCATTAGTCGTGCTCATGTCTCCGAAATCCTTAGCATTACTCTCATTCTTGCGTTGGCCAGTCGGGTTAAGTTTCTTGTTCCGGTACTGCTTTGGAGCTCCTCTCCGCGGAGGCATTTGGTAGTTGAATTTCTCGGGAGATTGTTCTCTCGCTAAGTGAGGAGGGGTCTTGATCATGGTTTTGGCTCTATCTTTAGGCGGGACCTTGGGCTTGAGCTCACAAGAGGGAGACGAAGCGTAAGAAGCTGAGGGAAAAGGGGCGTCGTCGATGTCTCTGTTGCTACTGCATCGATCGTTCCATCCTTAAAAGAAAACATAAGCGACAGCAAATCAAATTCCGTTTAGTGATACATTTGATATGTATCACTAGAGGTGTGCTACTCTGAGCAGCTAAAATGAAATACCTTCGAAGATAAGCTGCTGGAGCGCGTCCACCTCGGAGGATCTAAAAGCGTTGAGGAGCGCCGACGGAGACTTGTTTTGGATAGACTCAAACGCTTCGTTCTCCTGTTTGGACTTAAGCGATCGTGAAGCCAACACAACCTCCATGACAGACAAAGCCATGTCATCCTTGATACGGTCGTAGTCGGCCTGGAGAAGCATCAAACGCTGCTGAATATTTTTCAGACTGCCCACGTTGAAGGAGCAGCGCGGACAGAGCGGCAATTGTCCTTGAAGCTCGTGGAAGAAGGAAGGATCGAACTGAATGCTAAATGCCTCGTAGAGGACTTTCCGGATTTCCAGACCCCACAGAGCAATGGCAGGATTAGGGGTGGAAGAGAACGGCCTGGAGTAGCATTTGTCATTGCAAATGACGCAGGATTCTTCGTACACTTGCCACGAGTTACTGCTTTCATCCGGGTGGCTATGGCTGGGGCTGAGATGCGGTGGCGGCGAATCCACTTCCGTCATTTCCACCTCAAAATCCATCCCCAGATCTCCTTCCTGTCTGAACGTAATCCAAAAAAATACGCAATGAGTACAATACAATTAACTAAATTGAGGAACTTTTGCTACGACATACGAGTTACTAGTAGGTAGGTGTGATTACTATCAGTGAGTGCCAGTTTACAGTTTAAACAGTCGGCGTTTGCCGACGCCGACCGGCTGACACTGACATTGCCTGTTGAAGGACGTGTATGGGGGGCTGGACAGACTAAAAGTGGAAAAAGACAGTGGGATAAATCATGACTTACAGCGGCAATGACAACGATGAGACGATGACTGTTGGCGCGGGGCTGGTAATAAATTAGTGATGAATGATCTGGATTCTGAAAAACTGATAGAAGTGGCCAGTGCTTGTCTTTGTATTTTCAGTTGACTGCTTCGCTCAGTTGTTTTCGTTTGGGTTGAAGGTGAGTGGGAAGTACGGGAGGCTGCGAGGGGGATTTCCTTGGAACCGCCACTTTTCTCTCGAACCGTGCACTTGAACCGACAGCCGAGCGGTGTCTCTTATGCATATTATTCATGCTCTCGTCCTATTTCATTTTCTTCCACTCATGACTCCATGACTCATCCTCCACTTAATTATTCATTTCTCACATCTTTCTGCTCCCACCCTCGTCTGCCCAAATCAAGTCTTCCTAATCAAAGGCCCTCAAGTGACTTTTTGTTGGCATTTCGCATCATTGTCTATAGTACCTCATTTCTTCTCATTCTTCTTCCAATCTCCAGTCCTTTTTATTTCAACAAACGACCAGTTACTTCCAATTTCTGTATTATAATTAGTGAATGAGAGTACTGTCACTGCTAAAAGTTCAGCTAAGCTAACAAGGAACCATGGTGTAGTGCTGTAAGATTAGATATCTTTTAGTAATTTTATGAGGTTGAGTTTACAATTACTTACAATTTTTCGTTGTAAACTTTTTAAAAAATGCAATGTTATTCTAAAAGTTAAAATACTTGTTGTAAAACGTTTTATTACTACAATTTTACAATTGTTACATACATATTGTTATTACCCAGCACTGCTCGGCACTCGGCAGGTGCTAGTGGGAGTTATCATCGGAATTACAGCGACTGGGGTATACCGTATACCTCTAATATTTTTCTTTTTTTAAAAGTTTTTTTGGCATTGTTTGATAGATCGTAATTAGTACGATTTTAACTTTTAGAAAAATCGTTAAAGCGTTTTTCAGCTTTTTAAACGCCGTATTTTAATAATGTTATTGAAGTTGTAGAAATTCGCCTTCCTCAAGCAGTAATTTGCGTTGCCAAACTAGAAATTAATGAATAATTAACTTTAAAGTCTTCTGGTTTTGTTACCTTAGACTTAGGTAGAGAAGATTTTCGAGATAGAGAACACCATAGACTGTCAGGTAGAGAACAAAGTTCGCTAGCAGAACAGCATAGATCAATACCACGAGGTTTCCAGTCCTTCAACGAAGCAAGGGTTACCGTCTATAGTTTCGCTTGACAATTAATTAAAAAGTTCCAATACAACCATTCTGTGAGTGTAATTTACAATCTTAAAAAAGTTTGTAATTGTTAAATGTAGTAAACTATGAATCAGGATTGTATGGTTTACAATAAGATTACTTACAATATTCGAAATTGTAACCCTGCAATTGTGTACAATCTTAGAGAACTACCATGGTGGTATGTAACGGCCAGATTCAAACCAAAAATTTTCTGCTCCTTCGCAGCAACAGCACTAGTATCTGCAGCATAAAGCTTGGTCCCACCTTTTTGTTATACCTGGAGAAAAAATTACTTTAGTTTTTCAAGTCGTCACAAATTAAAGAGGATTTAACACACACATGGGGGCCCCCGGGGACTAAAGGAGAGAATTCTCTTCCCATTATTTTCAAAATCATGACCATGACCATGACTTTTCAGAAAATTTTCACAATGCTCCAAAAACACACTTTCAATTCATAGGAAGTGCAAAATGTCGTCATAGACACTTTTTTAACCTACGTTAACGTTACCTGATGTATCTACATAGACACATTTATCAACGACTGGTACCACTGGTACGGTGTGGGCAAAATGGCTCAATATATTTTTAGTTATGCTTTGCGCTATACTGGATCCAGTTTTTTCAGCCAGGACTACGCGAAATAAATACTGCCGACGCTACTGGTTACTACAGTTAAATGCAGTAGCTTGGATATTAACTGTAACATTTGACCTAGACTATTACCGCTTGCTGGCTTTTGTTACAACTTGGATTTTGAATTGTAAATTAAGCTTGATACTTGATGTGGTCTTTCTTAGTATTTAACGCAACCCAAAAATAGCCGTTGAATTTATGAAGAGTTGTAATTTCCGTTTGCATTAGGTCGCATTTTTGGTTAATGAACTTTTCGACCTAAAACTGCCTAACTAAAGACATTCCGCCATTTTGCCCATACCGCACCGTACCCCGTACCCGATCGATAACTGTGTGTAGATAGAGCAGGTAAAGTTAATATACGTTAAAAAAGCCCACTATGACATTTAGCACTTCCAATGAATGGAAAGTGTGTTTTTGGAGCATTGTGAAAATTTTCTAAAAAGTCATGATTTTGAAAAAAAATGAGAAGGGAATTTCCCACTTTGGTCCCCCCAAAATTTGCATGTTAAATGTTAAATCCTATTTAGTTTGTGACGACGTGAAATTCGAAAAACTAAAATAATTTTTTCCTCATAGGCATAACGAAAAGGTTGCAGCCAGCTTTATGTTGGAGGTATGTACTAGTATTGTTGCTACGAACGAGCAGAAAAATTTTGGTTTGAATCCGGGTGTTAAACATTCCAAAGTGGTTCCTTGTGAGCTTAATCAGTACTCATGCGATTGTTGGAGGTATTATGTGTGCGTTTAGAAGCTTCGTGATCGTATAACGATACGGCATACCGTAAAACTAAAAATGTTGTCCACCATGAAGGACCCCTAGTTAACTGCGTTAATTGGGATGAGATTTAGTGCATTTGTAGTCTGTTTGTTTCCAAAAGCGTTGAGTGGAATATTAGTTTAATTTTTTTGTTAACCGATATAAATATGTCTAGTATTTAATAGTAAATTAGTGAAGGCAAGTTAAGGTCGCTGTGGATAAAATTAAATCAATTAACTTAGCTAAGCGTTTGTTCAAGTACACAAGGAAGACTGATACCCTTGTCTTATTATTAAACAACTATATTATGCTTTTATAATCATGATTATTATAAAATTCTGTATTACTTTTCAAAAACTGCATTTACTGTAGCGCCTAGTTAAATATCTTTAGTTAAAAAAATTTCCATTCAGCTAAACGCAGCAGCCTATAACGTCATCTCGTTATTACGTCCGAAAACTTGCTCCCCGTGAGGTGTCGTTATAACGAGATTTTACTGTATATATTCATTTTTAGGTTTTAGTGTCCTCTCGATTAATGTACCGGGGAATTATTAAAGGGGGGAATTATTTACAATCTCAGCCTGTTAATCGGTACATTATTCAAGGGTGGGGAATAAATTTAGAGGGGAATTGTTTGAAGTTTTACGGTAGTTGTGATAAAAAAATCAGAATTCTTTTCACGTTTTTGTACATTAATCCCTGAAAACGGTTTCGATTTCAGCCACAACTTTGTTGTTCTGTGTTGGATAGCTCAATATAATCCAGGCCCCAGGCATGATCCCAATCACACAATCTCTGGTAAATGCGATCAATGATGATTTCGTGGTTTCATCTAGGTTGTACGTAGCGCAAAAATTAAGTTGAGTAGTTTCTCTTTGGATATTTCAAACTTGGACAATTATAATTATCGCGGATTACTGAGCTACTCTGGATAATACGGCCGTATTAGTAGGGCTATATTAACCGGAACACGGCCATATTAACCTGAACACACGCCCAGCTGATTCAGATGCACAGTGGAGAAGGAGAAGGATCTCACTCAAATGAGATTTTAGCATTCAAGAAAAGAAAAGATCGTGTGTGACACCAATAAAATGGCAATGTCCTTACCTTGAAAATATTATTATTTGTCTTCTTTCATGTTCATCCATGAATTCCACGATACTACTTTGACAGTTTTCTTGCACGACGCGCGTGCGTGCGTTCTTGGTGCTTAGCACTACTTAGCAGCCATTTCGATGTGTGGCTATTTTGTACGATGGCGTTTGCGTTAATTAAAGTGTAACAACAACGACAATATTTCGTGAATCGCAGTGTTATTAGTTATTATTGCACTTTGCTATTTTGGTTTGACCTTTTATCATTTTACTTTTACCTCTTCTTAATTTGCTTTTATCTTTTTGCCATATTTTGGATTTTCGTAAGATATTGCAATTTTTATGTTGTCATTTTGGTTAGTACAGTGTTTGGCGAACACCGTGTTTAATTGCTTTGTAGTTATACGCCATTACGGCATAATACATTGATTTAATAATTATATGTAGGGTAGATTGAGCTAATTGTGATCAATTTTAACGATGTCAATGTTTGAGCGCTCCCATTACCCTTATACATACAGCACAGTTTCAGAAACACGATAACAAAATTAAATACTGTATACATTTTTGTGGGGAAATCTTTTTTCATCATTGAAAAACCACTATTTAGCATTGAAAATCCACTTTTCATCATTGAAAAATATTTTTTTTGGC
>JAAXYX010001352.1:0-23870 GCA_036851915.1 Ptenothrix huangshanensis | reverse complement strand
TATGTTGTACTCCTTTACTACCAGCATGAAAACGTTCTGTTCTCGGAATCCTAAACGCGCACGAAATGTAAAAAAATGGATGGTGAAAATTCACCAGGCTTGCCGGTTTAAGGGTTAAAATAAATGAAATCATAAAGCAAGAATTAATGGCTCATTTATAATTGAATACTACAGAGAAATTCTTCATAAGCCAACGATTGTTGATTTACAATGAATTATCCACCATATGGAGCATTTAGTCCCGAAGATTTCCTAGCTAAAGTGGAAGCTGAACAAAAGTACAGCAGTCGTTTCTATCCGTCTCAAAAGAAAATTAGTGGAAACACCGTAGGCACATCCTGTGGGAGGCCAAATGGTGAAGAAGCGCAAGAATCATTTCACAATCGGGACCACTTTTTGAAGAATATGCAGAGTTTTAATTTAAGGTCAGAAGCGAATCATCAAACTCCAGTTGGGCCTGCAGGGGAACTGCCTGCAGTAAAAGAAGCATTTTCGAACGAAAAGGTTAGTGTACTATCGGTAGTTAGCATTATCAAGAATTGCTTAAAATTTGCTAATGTCGGCAGTAAGTAAACAATAAGCGTATGTTTCATTCAATGAATTTTACAAAATCTTTTTAGATTCAGAATGCAATTTTTTCCCTTCTGGAGCCATTGGATTTATTACGATGCCGTCTGGTTTCCTCCTCGTGGCTTCGAATGGCAACCAACGACACATTGCACAAATGGAAAAGAAATAGAATTCGAGTGAGACAAGATTTAGACGTGGAAGAATGCAATTCATGGGGAGCCAATTTTTGGGCATCAATTGTGGGAAGGACAAGACGATTGGAGGATCTTACGAACTTGTTAGACGGCATGGGCTCACATCCTTTTCCTTGTTCTACCTTTCACATTATGGACATGACTATTCCTCAACATAACTTCCACAAGTTTTTCACACGCTATGGGTTTCTTGTCAAGCATTTGGACGTTTCATTTCCGACTACAAAAAATGACGTTCATGAAAATGAAGACTATTTGAATTACAACTTTGAAACATTCGACTATGAAAATTACGACCAAGTAACCGACGAAACTGTTGTCTACTCCGTAAATAATTTGTTGGAATTTTTGACTAAGCTTATCACGGAACAAATGCCCAACCTTGAAACTCTTAATGTGAAATTTGACGCAATGCCAGAAGCAGATTTTTCAGGTAAAATCAAGTCGCAGCTGCTTGTCAGCATTCGAGAAGGTACGTACTGCGCTGGGAAACATAACCAGAACCTCCGCACAATTGAATTTGATGAGCAAATGCCGTCTGAGATCATTGAAGCTGTATGCTGCCTGGCTCCAAAAGTGGAACAACTTGATGTGGGCGACTTGGGGTTCTGGGTGAAAAACAAGCATCTTTTACATCTTTTTAAAGACTTGAAGTTCGTGCCTGCATGGAATCAAAAAGATAGTATAGAGGCTATTGTCAGTCTTGGGCAACCACTTTATGTCAAAAAATTGCTGGTTGATTTTAACTGGATTAATCATACACCAAACATGTGGGCTTATCCAGCTGGTTTATTGAAGACGGTTTTTGAAAAATGTTGCCACTCCTTGGAAGAGCTTCATCTGGCTCCTATTTACTTCCTTCCTGGAACAATTCTTCCTCAAATGCCAAAAGTAAAGCTGCTTTCCTTGAATTCCTTCGAATTTGCGAATCCCAAATGGCGCTTCCTGCCTGAAGGAATTTCTATCGCAACCACTTTCCCAGCTCTGCATACAATCGAAATCCATGAAAACAAATTCCTCGGAGTTGCTTCTGTTACGAAAACTTTGTGTACGGGCGTGCAAGTGTCATCAGTGAAGAGGATCATCACCATTGATTGTCACATGGATGGAAAGATATTTCAAAAACATTTCCCTAATGCAATAGTAACTATGCGAGAATGAACCGTATTTTTTGATGAAGTGTAAATTGAAATATGCATTTCATATTGGTGAACATTATTTCCCAATGCAACGTATAATTACCTAAGAACTTTGATTGATTGATTTCTGGAAACTTGTGTTTTGTGGTTAAAATATATTTTAGATTTTCTCTGTGAAGTAATAAAATGTTTCTTATAGACTCAAAATAAATTATAATTTGATATTTGTGGTAATTAATTTTATTGTTTGAGATCATTTCGTTGATACGAACTGACACTTTTTGTTGAAAAATTAACAGCATTTGCATTAATACTCTAAGAAAAAAAGCATGCTACATATTTATTGTATTTATTGATAGCAAAAAAGCTCATCAAAACTACTCAATCTCAATTAACGTCTCCAATATAAATACCACAAGAGCGGTGCAAATAATAATGGAGCACATCAAAAAAGTTGAGCCTACAATATTTGAGGTCAACTTCAATTGCTCCTGCTCCCTGAAAAAATAGTTGGAGTCATTCAAATAGGTGAGACCGTAAGGCGAAATTCCTAGCCTGTCATAGGATTGCCTTAAATAATTATGAACTCCTACTTCAGTCAACCGTCGAATTAATGTCTGTAAGCTCCCAGTTATGTACTGAGGATCAACAAATTTCCACCCAAAATTAGTCACCAGTACTTCCTCATCGCTAACATACAGCTTTCTAACTAACTGTCTTAAGCTACTCACATCTCTACCTTCCTCCGAAGAGAGCTCAAACTTTAACACATCTCTCATAAGGGTTACATACACAGAATTATCGCACTTTAATACTTCCTCTTCAATGCTTGTATTGGGGTATTGCAATGGCAAAGAAATATCCTGCTGGAACAGTGCAAACCTTGTTGCTGTTTTCTCGTAATATTCTTCCATGTTTTTTGGATCCCGTTGAAAGTCACAATACGACCCTCCCGAATTACACATTTTTGTCATTACATGCAACGTGATCATCATGTCTCCAATCATGAACATTCTATTTTTATAATACCGACAATTTACAAGTGCCTCTTCTGTTTCCGCTAATGAGCAGTTTTCTCTGCTTGCACGCACGTATGAGTCTTTCCATTCCATCATGAAGTCATACGAGCCTTTAACCATTGGCGCAAAGAAGGTAAAGTTGGCGATCTTATCGAAGGTGTTGGGAAATGACTTGGGAAGTGGAGCAGTGACATCGGTAGTGAGGAATCCCTTGTAGCCATTAGTAATCACGATGGAGATTAAAAGCCAACAACCAATAAGCGCATTGAATTGTTTCGGTTGTTTCACTTCCTTTGCTTCAGGCATCTCCACGTTCTCGAGCAGAATTCGATACAGCACGAACAGCGGGGTTAAGAAACTATCCAGCTGATGATGGTGAAGCAGGAAGTTATACATGAAGAATGAGAGCATTAAAACGGTACCCAAAAGAAATCGCCAGCTCTTCGTGTCCATTGGAAGGTAGAAAGTTTGAAATGAAAGCTGACTTTGAGATCCACTGCAAGAAAGGAATTTTAAGCCGGAGGTAAATGTGGGAATGTAAACTTCATGATTGTAGGTTGTCTGGACGAGCATTGCATTGTAATTAATATATGCGTAGAAATTAAAGTTTTCCGTTGGGACTCGAGTGTCGTTGCTATGATATTTGTTCATCAGACGATCCAGTGCATAAACAATATCCAGCCCATTTTGTCTCCTAAATACCTCAATTCCCTTCTCATACAATACTTTGTTCATTCCCAACGTATCGTGGTCGATGCCTTCTTCAATCATGCTGTAAAATAAAACAAAAGCGTATTTTCTTGTGAATGACAAAAATGTCTGATGCACTTCATAGCGCAAGTCCAACACACGTTGATTCCAATCCCCAGCAGAGCTTTTACCAATGTCAACGTAGTGTTTAAGCGAGTTTTTGCAGAAACTGCAGATTAAGGTTAAGCCAACTATTTCAACCTTGAAAACTTTTACGGTTTTCATTTTTACCCCATATATGGTAATTTTCTCCGTTGTGGCATGAATGTTGGAAAATTGGTTGAAGTACGGAGGATTAGTTTCAATTGAGACACCTTTTTCATTCGAAAGTATTGGATCATCGGGTACCCAAAATCTTCTGAATGGCCCGCTATAGTTTGATGTCAATAGAGACACGTACAATTCACTCTTTTGACGATATTGGTAAGAAAGCAGAAAATACAGCATAAGATCTTCCGTATTACGCTTGGAAAGCTTTACTCTCATCACATCAAAGAGGACTGCGCGGCAGAAGATGAAGCGTCCTGCGAAGTTTAAATTTGGCGCCTGAAAAGCCCAGCCGTCCAAGGTAGGGATAAGGATCCCTTGGGGTTTTATGATTCTGCGTTTCCACGAGTTGTATGTTAGAACCCATGGATATGATATTGGAGGAAGGTGGATGTTTGAACTCACTTCAAATGGGAAAAGAACGTAGGTGTGGCATGGTTGAAATATATCAGACCATTGATTTAGATCAATGTGCTTGATTTTCCTGGATTTGCCCTGAACAGATGGGAAAGCAATTTGAAGGGACAGTAGTTGAAACAAAAGGAGAGAAAGCGCCAACATTATTGTCTCAAGTAATTTTTGGTGGCCAAAACTACGTAGTTGCTGGGGAAATTCCATGTCTTTGGGACGTCTTTTCTTTCAACTTTGAACCGGAGGATTACGAAGAAGGGCTAATAAATTTCCTTCACGTGTTGTGGAACCAGTTATTATTGCAATTGAAGATTCTGATGAAGTTGAAAAAGTTATAGGAAGTAATTTTGAAATTTTAATATAGGGATGACTCAATTTACTTTATTAAACTAGAGGAGGTTTTTTTTTTTTACTAAACACCGGAAATCCTCCCGGAAGAATATCCCCCAAGGGAAATTTATCTAATCGTAAGTACTTAAAGTAGGAAATTGCATTGAATGCGGAAATTGTTAGAGATCTTTACCAGCAGCAGCATTCAAGGACAAAGAATTTTTTCAATATACAACTACGTAAAATGCCATATCATTATCTATTCCCATCAATGGTATCAAAATACATAATTACATTATGACTACAAGCTTATAGATAAAAAACTGTAGTTAACGTCCATGGCAGGATTCGTATGCTAAATTATGTCGTGTTTGTGTTTTCATAATTCAGTGCATGCATAGGCATTCGTAAATAATTCGAATCGCATATTATGAAGGTATTTCATTACAGTAAAGAGTGGGTCACAACGATTGAAAAGAAAATTTACTCCATGAAACTCCAAGGAATGGGAAAAGAATGTAAATTACAACCGAAGTTGCAAAGGCCGTGTCACCATTCTTAAAATCAGTCATTAGTTAGCTCTGCTTCCACTCAATGCTACCGCTACCTATAAATAGATTCACTAGTCAGATTATTATAATTACTGCAATAAAGACAACAATCTCCCCCTTGCGTCTCCTCAGCGTAACGCTTGTAATAAGTCCACTTGCAGCTCAGCGAAGGCATGGTCAGGCTTTTTGTACCGTATTTCTTCCAATAACTCCAAAGGATCAAATAGAAAGAGAGTTATTTATTTATGTGTATGTCAATAACCTGAGAAAATTAAAAATAAATATTCATTTTCTTTATATTTAGTTATGACATGCGTTAAACTTAAACTAATAAATGCACACACCATTATTTAATACTTTTCTGACCATTTTATTCTACTACCGTTTTCTGACATTTGTCAGTTTTGTAACTATACTAACTATACTATTCACGCTTACAGTAAAGTTGCACATTTAAAAAAATGCGGTACGTTTGCTCTCGGTATAATACGATACGCTGCCTGACTTGTGAGTTGTGGGTAGTTGCAGCACTCACTAGTCAGCCCAGCCCCTGCCGTTCAGGCACGATCTCTTAATGATGTCATCTATTTTTGCAAAAGTTTTGGCCCCCACCCCCGTGTCAGCGCATTAACAATGGAGTAAAGTAATTAGCTATTCTTTAATATGTAATTTAGTCATGAATTCCTCAACGGACCCACCCACCCAACATGTGACGCCAATAACGGCCTTTGCTTTAGTCGTTTTTAAATATTCTGCAGCAGAAAAGTTGCGATGCGAGTCAGTTCAGCCGGCTCCCGACAATTGAACACATTTGTTATTGATTAAGATTTGGTTCAAATTCATTAACTCTCGAGTCTCTCTTTTGCTATTAATACTTGGAAAGTATGTAGGTAATTGAAGTTGTTTGACCATATACGATCTTAGCTTTCCTGGCAGTTAAATTAATAATTTACGGTGACCTGCCAGGTCAAGAAAGCACTTTTCTTTGTGTAGAGACTTTTATCTCATCGTCATCAATCTCATTCAACATTTAACATTATTGGCAAACCTTCAACCTTTACTACGTGGACAACTGACGATTGGTTTAGCAACTTCATTTGAGCTCGGGCTTCGTAACATTGTCATTTGGTAAGTTATTAGATAATTTCAAGTTTATTATTAATTTGTTCCTACATTTAATCGTGTATCACGACCATTCAATTCTCGCAATGCAACAAAAGTTACAATTTAATCATTAGCAGTATGTTTTGATTGTACTCTTTCATTCATCATTGCTTAATTTGTAATTACAGAAAAAATCGGCATCGAAAAGAAATACATAATTTATTGCTTCTTAATAAAAACCGCTCGGACGAAATCAGTAAACAGTGAACAGCGGAGCGAAGATTTTGAAAGCTAATATTTGACAACAATGAATTCAGATGTTGATGGAATGTTTGGCCCCCGAGGGATGTTGGTCCAAATGGAAACTGAAAAAGACACTCTCATGCACCAACCTACAAACAAAGTTGCTGAAAACTTCATCGATTCAAGCACTTCGGATGATGGGGAGAAGGGTCAGGAACAACAACAATCTTGCGAAATGCTTGTCCAATTGAATAATGACAACGAATTGAATAATTCCAGTTTAACCTCCGATGTTGATCAAGCAGCTCCAGTTATTCGTCTAACTGATCTGCCTCCGATGGAAGCCGCGTTTTCGATTGAAGAGGTTTGCGAAAAAACAATTTAAAAGTTTGATAATGACATTACATTTGAAGTATGGTTTTCTCGGAATCAATTAATCAGTTGAAATTACTTCGGTATTTTCCAATAATAAATTATGTTCAACATTTCAGATTCGGAATGCAATACTTTCCCCTCTGGATCCAGAGGATTTATTGAAATGCCGTCTGGTTTCCTCCTTGTGGCTTCGAATGGCAACCAACGGCGAACTACTAAGACGGTATCAAGAGAGGATTCGGATTAAAATTAATCTGTCAAAGAAAAACCCAGTAGCTGTGACCGTCTGGGGCCAAAAAAGAGGATGGAAGGATTTAACGGATACCTTAGATGGCTTGGGCTCAACACCCTTTCCTGCCTCCGCCAAACTGGATCTGTATACTACAATAAGTCGAAATAATTTTATGAAGTATTTCGATTGCTACGGGTTTATTGTGACTTCCTTGCATGTCACATTTCAAACCAAAGAAAAAGGCCAGCGTTTTATCTACCAACGGGATTTGTTGTTGGAATTTGTGACAAAGCTTCTCACAGAGCAAATGCCCAGTCTTAAGACTTTTTACATGAAACTCAAAAAGAATGGAAAATTTGCGGGTGCAATCAATCCGCAGCTACTTGACAATATTAAGAATGGTTCATATTTTGCTGGGAAACAAAATCAAAGTCTTAGTCATATCTACTGTGATGATAGGACACCGTGTGAAATTATTGACGCTGTGTGCTGCCTGGCTCCCAAAGTGAAAGATCTTTTCCTTTATGACCTCATAGGATTTTACGCAAAAAACAAACATCGCTTGTACCTTCTCGAAACGTTACATTTTGAACCTTCCCTTAAAGACTGGGATGAAGTCTACGCACTGGAGGAAGTTATTGATGATGTGGAAAAGCTCTATCTGAAAGAGTTGGACGTTGAATTTTACCATGTTTCTAAAAAACCGGAAGTGTGGCCACATCTAGCTACTCTATTGAAGAAGACTTTTGAGTTGAGTTG
Source organism: Ptenothrix huangshanensis (assembly GCA_036851915.1). Taxonomy (NCBI): domain Eukaryota; kingdom Metazoa; phylum Arthropoda; class Collembola; order Symphypleona; family Dicyrtomidae; genus Ptenothrix; species Ptenothrix huangshanensis. Next base: position 15,926 of record JAAXYX010001352.1, on the reverse strand, counting down.
CAACTCCTTGGAAAAACTGATTCTAAACAAAATGTACTTCTTACCTGGCACTGTTCTTCCTCCAATGCCAAATGTAAAGGAGCTTCTTTTGAGCTCGGATGACGACATACCGGAATGGAGCTGGTTTCCGCAAGGAATCTCCATTGTCACCACCTTCCCTAAATTGCACTCAATTTATTTTTTCATAGACGATATTGTTCCTAATGTTAAAAATTTTTTATCTTTGTGTAAGAATGAGGAAGTGGCGTCGGTAAAAGAGATCATTACTCATAATACCGATGTTTTGAATAAGGTGCTCCAAAAACGATTCCCAAATGCAATAGTAACTGAGTAAGCTCTTAAGGATTTTCCCTTCGATAAAAACGATAAAAAACAATATAAAAAATCTGAAATTCTGTAATTAGTTTCTTGATGTTTTTGCTACTTTTTATCTGAGTCAGTGTGGACAGTTTTTGATTCGCGTAAGTCCAAGGAACGAAATGTGTAACTACTCGGACAACATTGATCTTGTACCAAAAAACTACTTTTTTAAGAGTTTCGAATATTGTAAGGTATGAAAGTTTTGAATTTTGATAAGATGTTTGCTGTGTATTTTGAACCAAACAAGAATAATATTAAATAAATATATTAATGAATAATTAATTATATTGTTAATTTATTAGTATTAATAATGTTGATAACTATTAATAATCATATTGTTAATCGCGCCGTATTTAAATTTAAATCTAATCCACTAGTTTTCAGTTGAACTTGAACTTCGTCATCAATTGAAAAATCGTATGATCGAATTAGTTTTTTTTGTATTTCTGATGACATTTGACTTATTAAAATCTCCAGTTTTTGCAATGTAACAAAAGGGACTTCAAGAAACCGTATTTAAAGCATCTTTACTTGTAACTTTTTTAGAATTCAGTTAAATGTGATGCAATGCATAATATTTCTCATTATTACTATCAAATATCTTAAAGGCGGGCACTGAGTATTATAATTTTCACCTGAGTATCACCTTATCGAACATATTTGTGAAGTTCTTCAACATAACTTGATTATTGGCTTGATACATCAGTAATTTAAATAGTTATATTTAGCAGTGATAAAATGAATGTAAATAAGAGTCTGTGAAGCTTAAAGTTGAATGGAACTAACTACAGTACAGATAATGCAAAGAATGAATGTAGGAACATAAAAATTCATAAAAAATAAAACTGGTTTTGCATGGACCATGTTAGGTACATTAGGTAGTGATGTGAAGGTAAGCTGACTAGTAAGGTGACAGGTTGCAATGCAAGGACGATAGAACGACTCGAGAAATATATGGCTTAAATAATAATTACATACCACATGCTGGTCACAAGTACACTGAAAAATTGTGTAAGTCAAAGTGAAGATTACACACGAAAGTCAGCATAGTAAAAAAATGAGCTGGTTGTTTAGCACTTCATATTCAATTTTTTTTATACCAGGCTTGCACAACTTTTGCAGTGTAACATTCATGTAGTTGTAATATCATGTAGAGGGTCTTAACACTAAATTGTTACTACCTGTACTTGGTATGTACGTGTATATAATTTTATTCAAAACCACCTTCTTTAATCCTGCTATCTATTTATAGAGTTTCGAGTTTCTCCAGTCCATAGCAACATCAACAGACCCAGAGCAGTGTACTGAAGAGATAATTCGACAAACAAGAGACAGTTTATTCTTCATTGTTGATTAAAACAGAAAAAATTCAAATATAGCAACTAAAACTATGTGCTGTTGTGGATTTTTTGGCCGTCGCAAAGGGCTTCTGGCCGAAATGGAAGTTGAGGAAGAGCACGAAACTCCGGTCGAAATAATTTCCCATCAAGTTATTGAAAATAACGTGGATCAAAAAGTATGGGATTTTTCACCGGCTGTGAAAAAACAGCAAGATTCATGTGTGAATTCAGTGAATCTTAATAACTTTACCGACCAGGTGCAAAATTTGAATTTACTTGCTTCAAAAACCACCCAGCCGCTTCTGGATATTATTCCTCAAAGGGATTCGTCTCCAATAGAAGTTGCGCTTTCATACGAAAAGGTAAAAGAAAATAACTCGCCTAATTAAGTACCTATTGTTTGTTTTTGATGTTTTCATGGTTTCATTACTAGGCGCAGGCCACGTAGGCCTAGGCCTAAACTACAAAGTTTTTTTTTCAAAAAAATACACGCTGCCTCCTTTGAAATTTGCACGAAAAATACGCTTGTTTTTATTTTATACAAAAATGACGTAGTTTTTAGTAATTTGTAAAAAATTGATGCAGTTTTTTTTCAATTTAAAAGAAAAGGACATTGTTTTTTTATTCACAAGAAAGCGAAGCAGTTTTTTTCTAAATTACAAGAAAACGGCGCTGTTGTTTTAGATTTACAATAAAATAATGCACCTTTTTAAAGGTGCACGAAAGGAACTTAAATTTTATATTTAAAATTTATTATATGCATTATGTTTATCATAATTTTAGCATTAAGATTTGTTTATTTTAAATTTTACGCATTCATTTTTTGTGTTTTATATATTCATGTAATTACTAATGCAATTAGAAGCGACAGAACGAGATTAATTAAAACATTGACAATTTTTGTAGATTTCAGAAACAATATTTTCCCTTCTGGAGCCATCCGATTTATTGCAATGCCGTTTGGTTTCCTCTTCGTGGCTTCAAATGGCAACCAACGACAAATTGCTCAAATCAAATAAAAATGCACTTAGAATTACATACAACCTGGAAGATCAAGACCCTTTAGCTGTTACTGTGAAGGGCCGAGCAAAACAATTAAAGGAAGTTTCGCATTTCTTGGATGACTTGGGCTCGCATCCATGCCTTTATTCTGCCGAATTAATTTTGAAAACAACAATCGCTCCAAATTATTTCTTTAGCTTCCTTGATCGCTACGGGTTTGTCGTGACTTCATTAAAAGTGACATTTCAAGCGAAAGAAAACTGCAAAGATTTCGTGTACCATATGAATTCTTTATTGGAATTTGTGACAAATCTTCTCACGGAACAAATGCCGAATCTTGAATCTCTTGAGATGGAATTTGAAAAAAATGCGAAATTTGAAGGCAAAGTCGATCCGCAGCTGCTGGTCAGCCTCAAGCAAGGTTTACATTTGTCTACGAGACACAATCAGAACCTCAGAACAATCAAGCTTAGTAAGCAAGTCTCTCATAAAATTACTGAAACTGCGTGCTACCTTGCTCCAAAATTGAAGGAACTTGAAGTAAATGATTTCAAATTCTGGGCGAAAAATAAATGTCGTTGGAATCTTCTCAAAACTTTAGAATTCATACCCTCTCTTGAATTCTGGGATGAAGTGGATGCACTTGAAGCGATTGTTGGTGCCAAGGAAAAAGTTAACCTAGAAAAATTGTCCATAGATTTTGTGTGGGTGCGTGATAACCCGGAAGTGTGGCCGCGTCTAGCTACTCTAGTAACAAAAACATTGGAGAAATGTTCTTACTCGTTGAAACAACTTAAGCTAGAATCTGTGTACTTTTTACCCGGAACAGTTTTTCCTCGAATGCCAAACGTTAAGGTGGTTTCTCTTCTTCACGGCGACTACGACAAATCCGGATGGAGTCCTTTACCCCAAGGATTTTCATTTGTGGCCACTTTTCCTAATTTGCACACAATCTATTTGAATGGGATTTTTGATATTGCGCAATTTCTAACATTGTGTAAGAACGAGGAGGTGGCGTCGGTGAAGAGGATCTTTGTATTCGATGGCGATTTTAGTGTAAATGAAGTTTTTCAAGAGCGTTTCCCAAACGCAATAATAGCAAAGCGCTTAGTAGGAATTCCACTTTTTTGAAAAACGGAAATATTAATTATTTTAAGAATCATTTGAAAGAAAACACGAAAAGAAATACCTTATGACATGGAAGTATGGAGCCTGCAAAAATTACGTCATGCGATTTTGCCGATTTTGACATCACCCCTTCCCTTAATCATTTCCCTCATTTTTCTCGTTTTTGCCTCCTTGCCCCCATAAATGACGTTTATTTGTTAACGTACCCAAATAAATCCATCAAGTGACACAAAAATGTATTTTGGACATCGAAAAATATAAAAACCCCCATTTTCGACTTTCAGCGTAATTTTATTTCTTAGACCACTCCTCCTTGTGTCATTATTCATCATTTTTCTCTTACCCCGTACTTCCCTAAACCCGTGACGTAATTTTTGCAAGCTCCCTATGTATAATTATTTATGTACGCATATGGGCTTGATTATTTTTAAAGTGATGTGATTAGGTACTTCCAATTAACTTTTTAAGGAGGATTCCTTGCTTCATCAGATGACTGATTTCCGAGAGTGTACATTTATTATTATTAATTATTATGTTGTTGACAATATTGTCAATATTAAATTTATTTCTCTCATTGATCCGCTTAATAGTTACGTTTTGAAAACTGATCTGTCGAAAAATTGTAATATGCTGTTAAATTTTCCCGACTGTTTCGTATCTCTATGTAAAAATGGATTAATTGTAAAATGTTGTTAAAAAGTTAATCATTTGTTCTGTTTGTATAAATAAAGATATTCAAATATTTACATGCTGTAAAACCAGATCGGGCATTTTATTAATTCCATTTATAACCTGGAAATGGAGCACTTTTTCGTAAACATGTTTTCCTCGACTCTGTCAAAATTTACGGGAACGTGATGATTACGAAAACTTTGTCATAGTCAGTTATGCAAGAAACTAGTGCATTTGTGATAAGTATTGGATGATGGGGTAAATGATTAGGGTAAAAGATCACAAGTTTAATGTGCGCTCACATATCACATATTTCAGCCTTTCATGTCGTAGAAATAATCATAATACTTCACATGTTATCAAAACTGAATTCTTTCCTTTGTTTTTTATTAAGGTTACTTTTTTACACTTTTTCAGAAAGTCGAATTTCGAGCTAAAGTAGGTAATTAATTACATTATTTCATCATGTTTTATTATTCCACAATAATTTGATTCATTTCTAAAATACCATTATTAATATTAATTAGATATAAATTATTTAAGAAAATGTTAAAAATGTCTTTTTCGAGTTCAAAATGCATTTAATGCTTTACGAACTAGGAATTTTTGTAGCACGTTATGCGTTTTTGAGCCTGAAATCATTGAAATATCAAAACTATATTTGGATCTCTCAAGATGGTAAAATGAACCCATTGTTATAGTCTCTTAAAGTTTTTTGAAAATTATTTCAACATTTTTGGCTTATAGAAAATACAATTTTTTCAAAAAAGTTTTTAAAATGTGGCTGTCGCAATGTCGCAGGAACACAAAAACTTAAAATGTGGCTTCAAACATTAATATAATACTTTTTCGGCTTAAAACTGCTAAAAAATGTTTTTTTGGAGATCGAAATGCTTTTGATGCTTTTTAAGCTGATTCACAAAAGTTTATCGTTATGGGTGTAAGTACGTTGCCAAAAAAATTGAAAAAGGCAACAAAATAGTATTTATAAAACAGAACCAGCATGCGGTCAATAAGAGTTTTTATTCTCCAAAAACAAAGTTTACAACATCTTAGTTACAACTGCGTTAGGAAAACATTCCCGTAAAACCGTTATTTCATTACCGCACCCAAAGGTGCTTATGTATACATTCTTCACAGACGCAACTTCATCGTCAATACACAAGGATAGCAAAGGCCTAACCCTTATTTGTGCTGTTACCCCTTCAAAACTGAAGGAATACAAATTAACATAGAGAGTTTGCAAATTGGGGAAAGTTCCAGCTAGGGATGTTCCCCGAGGCAAAAAACTTAATTGCGGACTCAAGCCATTTGAAGTGAGCCAAAGTTGCTTAACGTTTGGCATTTGAGGAAGAATTAGTCCATGTAAGAAAAAACAGGGGACCAGATGAAGTTCTTCCAAAGTTTGACAACTTTTTTCAAAAATCCTTTTCAAAAAATCTTCAATACGTGGCCACACCTCCGGAGCCGATCTATAAGGCAAGGCCAATAAGTCGTTTATATTCAATTTTTGGAGTTTAAGTTTATCCGCACAGCTAATAATGGCTTCAATAAAGAATTTGTCCCCGTTAGTATTGGGTGTGACTTTTAGCTTTTCCACAAAACTTTGTGTGATAGTAAGCTCTTTAAGAAGATGCAAGCGATGTTTGTTTTTCACCCAGAATCCCAAGTTATTCACAGTAAGTCTTTGCACTTTTGGAGCCAGAAAACATACAGCTTCGATAATTTCATATGGCACTTTGTCATCAAATGCGATATTTCGAAGGTTTGTTGCAAAATGTAAACTTCCTTTAATGCTATCAAGCAGTTGTGGTTCCAGTTCACCTGTAACTTCCGTAGTATGTATTTGCACACTCAAAGTCTCAAGATTGGGGAGTTGCTCCGTCAGCAGCTTTGTTAGAAATTCGAACAAAGAACTCTTTGTACAGACAGCTGGTTGGCATTGTAAATGTATAAAGTCGAAACATGGGAGTGTAAAGTTTAAACTTTTGACAACAAATCCATAGCGTTCGAAAAACTTCAAGGAGTCAACTCGAGAGATTGTAAAGTCATTGATTGTAAAGGCTGAACACGGAAACGGGTGTGAGCTAATGCCGTCTAAAACATGTGTGAGATAATTCAATGATCTTCTGTAGCTTCGGCCCAAACGCCCTGTAGCTTCGATATCGCAACTTTTTTCTTTTTGCTGTATAATAATTACATTATTTGGAGAATTTAGCAATTTCTCGTTAGTAGCCATTCGTAACCACGAAGAAGAGACAAGACGGCATTTTAATAAATCCGATGGCTCCAGATGGGAAAATATTTCATTCTGAATCTAAAGACATTAGCACGAAATTTTTTAAACAATAATTGTTCTAAAGATATAATTAACAATTGTTTTCTATTATTTATTGCAAACCTTTTCGATTGAAAATGCAGCTTCCGTCGGAGGCAAATCACTAAGAGGAACAAACGGAATGGGCGGATTATCTCGTAAAGCTACGTACAAATCTTGTACATTTTTGTTTAGTTGGTACAATTTGTAAAACAACTCCTGGTTTTGTTGAACAACCGGCGAATTTTCAGCCGAAATTCTTTGACCCACGGTCGCGGTGGTTTCAGGAATTTCCTTTAATGACAGCTGGACTTCATTTTCATTCTCTTCCTCAGTTGCAATTTTGGCCAGAAATCCTTCGGGGCCAAACATTATAAAGGTTTCAAGAAAATTAGGCCGAAGCGTGAGAGTCAATGTATTGTTATGGTTTTGCATTAATTGTGAAATGAGAAATGAGAAAACCTTTACCTCAAGAAATATTTGAAAGTTCGAGCCTACACTAAGCACTTCTATAATGTGGAGAATATTAAAATCAATATAATCAATAGTTTGTGTGGGTATGGATATGGATTGTACATAATATGCAACAGCTACGCAGGTACACTGTCACTGTGAAGTAGAAGAAACAACTTCGTTTGAGCTTCACTGTGCATGCTAAGTTTATTTGGTGCTTCCTTTTGGTTTGCTTTTGTGTACTTCTGTAAGCCCAAATAAAATATTTTTAAAGGAATTTGAAATGCTGAAAACGATTATAAATTAGTATTTGGGGATACCAAAACATATTTTGAGCATTTTAAGACTAAACAAGTAATACGTACTGTCAAAAATGTATTTTCAAAAAGCATAAAAAGCATTTTGAGCTCAAAGAATCATTATTGTAGCATAACTTTAGCATTTTTAGCATTTTGATATCTCGAAGAAAAGCATTTATAAAAGGGAAAAAAGTCATTTTTCTGGTCGTCTTAATTATGACTATTATCCAACTAAAAATATAATAATAATTTTGTAGTATTTACATAATTAACATATACCGTAAAACCTCTAATTATAGCATGCCTCTAAAAACATTTCACATTCAAAGTTTAGAAGTATAATTACCTATAACATTCTTCACGCTGATATGTAGGGATGGCATGAAATGAATTCCTTGGGAAATTCGGGCAAAAACAAATTTGGAAAACTTGCAAAATGCATGCAATTTACTTTTGTGAGAATTTTGGAAATTTTGTGTAAAAAGATAAAATTAGCTGGAAGTTTTGGGAGCTTTGTGAGTTTTGATAATTTTGGGAGCTTTGGCAATCTTGGAAAGTTTGGGAATTTACTTGGCAATTTTAGGAATTTTTGGAATTTATTTAAAAAATTTTGGGAATTTACTAGGAGTTTACTTTTGAGGGAAAATCCCTGGCGTTTTGGGAAAATACGGTGGGAGGGTATTTATTTCTATGCCCTGGGCATACAAAATTGAGATCGGGAATGTATATATGTATGTATGTAGCAAGCAGGAACAATGACGGACCGTATGTACAAGCTCACCAAGAATCTTCCTCGAATATTTACGAATGTAGCAATTACATGTACAGGCAAGATTTAAAAGCTTCAAGCATAAGTCCAAAAATTGTACGCACACTTTTAAGCGACATACGTGCGATAGAAGTTTCCGTATCAGTCAGAGAGGTTCGTAATAAATAACTTAATTGAAAATAATCACTATTATTTAAATTAATCTAAATCACAATTAATTTAAAAATCTTAATTTTTTGCAATCGGGACCATCCATAAAATACGTAGGGGTTGATATGGTGGTTAGGTCTTCATTAAGGTATGTTAGGAAGGTTATTTTGCGTTACGGATGGGGGTGGGAGGGTCATTTTAAGCACAACATTGTATCTTGTGTTTTCCAGTCAGAGAAAGAGAGAAAGACAAACTTTATTAAATATAAAACTTGACACTGTCCTCCAACGAGGGTAGCCTAACAGACTCAGTATACGTTTTAAGTTACTTAAAACGTTTACTCTTTACACTTTTTAAGTCTGAATTTTCGTTTTTACATCTGTTTCAACTAGACCCAATTTTTATTTTACATTTTTTCAAAAAGCATGAATTTTTTTTACACTTTTCCAAAAGGTCCGAATTTTTATTTTTTACATTGTTTTAAATAGTTCATTTTTGTATTTTTGCACTGCAAAAATTAGATTTTTTATTTTTCACACTTTTTAAAAAGTCCGCATTTTCATATTTGACGCTTTTTCAAAGAGTACAGTTTTTTATTTTTTACACTTTTTCAGAAAATACAAATTTTTATTTTTTACGATTTTTTAAAGAGTACAAATTTTAATTTTTTACGTATTTTAAAAAAATTTTTTTTATTTTTTACGCATTTCGAAAATACAAATTTTTATTTTTGATGTTTTTTCAAAAAGTACGAACTTTTGTATTTTACGCTTGCTTCACGAAATTGATTAACGACAAAATTAACAAACCTTGTAGGAAGAGTTTAAAAATCCTTTCCAAAAATCTTATAATGAAGATATCGAAAATACCCTGGACGAAAACACAAGCAATGAAACACCAATCGTTCCACTACAGCAAAAATCATGCAAAAATCTCAACGATTTTTCCCAGCAAGTGCAAGACTTCAGTTCACTCTCCATCTCCACAATGACGAATCCATCTGTTCAACTTATTCCTCTGAGCGTCCTGTCTTCAATGGAAGCTGCACTTTCAATCGAAAAGGTTTACAATAAATAGCAACATGTCAAATTCATAATTTTACAACGGATCTGAGTGATTGCTTTTGACCTTGTAGATTTCGGAAAAAATATTTTCCCTTCTGGAGCCAAAGGATTTGTTAAAATGCCGCAACTGCTTGCCAGCGTTAAAAAGGCTTCATATTTTTCCGGTAACCAAAATCAAAGCCTTCACACCCTTGAATTTAAAAAGAGGATGCCTCATGAATTTGTTGAAGCTGTGTGCTGCCTGGCTCCAAAATTGCAAGAACTTTTGATATTTGACTCGTGGGGATTTGGGGCGAGGAACAGACACCGTTTGAATCTTCTCAAAAGATTGAGTTTTGTGCCCTCACTTAACAACTGGGCTGAAGGAGACTCATTAAAGGCCGTTTTCAATGCTGAGGGAAAAGTTGATGTTAAAAAGTATACCACACGTTTTTTTCATGTTCGTCATCACCCGGATCTGTGGCCATGTCTGGCTACTCTAATGATAAAGATTTTGGAGAAAACTTGCCACTCCTTGGAAGAACTTCATCTGAGTAAAGTCTACTTTCCACCCGGGACAGTTCTCCCGCGAATGCCAAAAGTAAAAATACTTTCCTTCTTTCCCTGCGAAGACGCGCAACCCGAATGGAGCCTTTTACCTCAAGGAATATCTATACCAACCACTTTTCCCATTTTGCACACAATTATTTTTCGTCGGGAAATCAGTGCTGAGGATATTCTGTTTTTGTTTAAAGACAGAATGGCATCAGTTCAGAGAGTCATCTACTGTGATTTAAATAATAGGATGATTCAAAGACGGTTCCCAAACGCAGTAATAACTTGGTGCTGAAGAATTCTAGTTTTATTAATAAACTGCAATGAAAAATCAAACAATGCATTCAGCACTTATGCATGCATACGTATGTACATGATACCCATAAATGTAAAAAGCCTTAGTGAGTAAAAAAAAGTTAGTTCTTCCGTAACAGTATATCTTTGGGTAAAAATTCCACTCAAATAAATATTTGGAAATGCATAAATGTTTTGTAAAATAAAAACGTATTGTAACTGTGTAATATAAAAATTATAGAAAATTACTTATTAATATAACTATTCTGCACTTATACGACAACAAGAAAATATATTCACAAAATTATACCAATAACATATTTTATTAGGCTTATTATAATCGTCAGTTGTGAAAGTAGGAATTTTATTTTTTACACGTTTTCCAAAAGTAGGAATTTTATTTTTACACGTTTTCCGAATGTAGGAATTTTTATTTTTTTAATAATTTTTCTAGACGTTGGAATTTTTTTTATACTTTTTCTAAAAGTCAGAACTTTTATTTTTTACACTTTTTCTAAAAGTCAGAATTTTTATTTTTTACACTTATTCAAGACCTTGGAATTATTAATTTTTACACTTTCACAACGTCGAAATTTTGGTTTTCTCACTTTTCAAAAGGCGAAATTTTTTTTTACACTTTTTCAAACTGGGAATTTTTATTTTTTGCTCTTTTTCAACCTGGAAATGTTTATCTCTCTCAAAACGTCAGCATTTTTATTTTTCAAACTTTTTAAGATAGGCAATTGCCTTACATTGCCTACCCCTGGTTGCGCTACTGCTCCCACCGTAACCGTTGCGTTGGAAACAATTAGCATTTATGCTTAGTATGTGCGTTGGTTCAGAAGTTATGTTTGTTACAATTTAATAAAGCAATAAGTAGCAGATAAATAGTATGTTTAGCAGCGAATATCTATATGTATACATAGTAGCAAGAATGCAAAAATAATTTAATGCGGAGATGAACTAAGCAAATGTAATTAGCACACGTACAAAGGACGATGCAAGAGCGAAAATCCTAGGGCTATGTGTACGATAAACGAAAAACGAGTGATGATTTATTGTTGAAGGGTGCACTGCAAGAGCGATGGAATTGGTCCAGCGGATTGCTCCTTCCTCCGTTGAATATTTACTGCTGACGCTGACTCCGAAATAGTAGAGAACTGACAACAAATAACAAAAGTCAAGGATGATTGGACGTAGCCCGCGGAGTACAATTCACTAATACAAATTCACGGCAATTTCATTTCATTTGAATCACCGGTTGACTGTTGAGACTTTTGGGCTCTTTCACTCACGGTTTTCAGGTTTTCATTGTAGCAGTGGTAATTTTCTTTTTGTTGTCTCTGACTGTTCTCTTTAATTTTACTGTTTTGTAGTCATTCCCTGGTGTACAATTTTGGTTTTTTGTGTATAATTATTGTAATTGTGGTTGTGCTGTTAACTGTTAAAGTTGTTTAGTGTCATGTTCATGTTTTTACCCCTTGCTGGTTGCATTGCAAGTTGTCTTTATTCAGCTACCGAATCTTCCCTCATTGTATTTAATTTGTGATAATTGATAATCCATTCTTTACCAGTATAGTGTTTAAGTTAAGTAGTAACTCGACAGTTCCGTTTTGTTCCCAACCACCGACAGAGATTAATTTTAAATCAATTAAAATGTTTTGTTGTGGAATGTTTTCTCGTCGCACAGGGCTTCTTACGGAAATAGAAATTGAGGAGGAGTATGACAATGACAATCCTGTGGTAAAATCTTGTAGTGAAGATCTTGAAATCATGGTAGATCAAAACACATTCAAAAATGAGAATTCAAAGCAGGAAGAATCATGTGAGAATCTCGACAACTTTGACTTCACCGACCAGGTGCAAGACTTGAGTTTACTAGCGTCAAAAACGAATCCGTCCATTCAAATTATTCCTCTTAGTGATCTGTCTCCAGAGGAAGCTGCGTTTTCCATCGAAAAGGTATGACGTAAATTACTTCCCTCACCTGTATTATAATTAAGTGATCACTATTTATATTCCATGATTTCACCAGTAGCGTAACTGGGCGTTTGCCAAACATGACAGAAGCGATTTTTTTAAACAACGACGCAGTTAATTTTAATTTACACAAAAAATGCGCAGTTTTTTTCTAATTTCAAAAAATAGGACGATATTCTTTTTAAATTTTAGAGAAAAACGACGCATTTTTTTAATTATACAAACAAACGGTGCCGTTTTTTTTATAAAAGATAAAAACACCACAGTTTTTTTAAATTGTCCGAGAAGAATTAAATTGGTTTTTTTATAATTTACACTCACTAATATGCAGTTTTTTTTAAAATTGTACACTGGATATCGACGATCAGGTTTTTACAGGCCTATACGCGAAAGAAAATCTTGCTTGCGCTACTGGATTTCACAAGATAAATTAAATTTAATGATTCAATGAATGCAAATAAAATAATATTGGAAAACCTTGTAGATTTCAGAGACAATATTTTCCCTTCTGGATCCGCCGGATTTATTAAGCTGCCGCCTGGTTTCTTCATCATGGCTACGAATGGCAACCAACGATAAATTGCTAAAATCAAATAAAAGTGCAATTAGAATAGCATACAACCTGGAAGATAAATTCTTTGCAGATGTAACAGTGAAGAATCGCACAAAACAATTGAGCGATGTTACAGAATTTTTAGACGGATTGGGTTCACACCCCTATCTTTATTCGGCCAGCCTGGATTTGGAAATGACAATAGCTCAAAATAATTTCTTTGTCAAGTTTATCGATCGCTATGGATTTATTGTGAATTCGTTGACAATAACTTTTTCTCAAAGGCAAGAAAACGGGAAATATTTTGTCTACGACAAGAATTCTTTGCTCAAATTCGTCGCAACGCTTATCACGACACAAATGCCCAATCTTGAATCTCTTGAGATGGACTTTGATGAAGATTCAAAATTTGAAGGAAACATCGATCCACAGTTGCTTGTCAGTATTAAAGAAAGTTTACACTTGACCGCGAGACCGAATCAGAATCTCCGCACAATCAAATTTGATGCACAGATGCCGCATACCATTATGGAAACTGTTTTCTGCCTGGCTCCAAAATTGAAAGAGCTTCAAGTAAATGATTTTGAATTCTGGGCGAAGAACAAATCTCATTGGTATCTTCTCAAAACATTGGAATTCATTCCCTCCCTTGAATTCTGGGAGGAAGTAGACGCACTCGAAGCGATTGTTAGTGCCAAGGAAAAGATTAATCCTGAAAAGTTGTTCATAGATTTTGTATGGGTTCGTGATAACCCGGAATTGTGGCCCCGTTTAGCTACTCTAGTTACGAAGACACTGGAGAAGTGTTCTTACTCGTTGACACAACTTAGACTGGAATTTGTGTACTTTTTACCTTGAACTGTTTTTCCTCGAATGCCAAACGTTGACCGACTTTTTCTTTATCACGGCGACTACGAAAAACCAGGATGGATCCCTTTCCCTAAAGGAATTTCTTTAGTGACCACCTTCCCCCATTTGCTCACATTGTATTTGGATGGGGTTAATGGTATAACGCAGTTTCTAGAATTGTGTAAGAACGAGGAAGTGACATCAGTAATGAGCATATTAGTTTCCGGCTGCGATTTTGATGTGGATGAATTTTTTCAAGAACGTTTCCCAAACGCAGTAGTAACTTGGCTTTAAAGAATTCTACTTTTGTGGAAGCGAGATTTGTAAACATTTTGTGATAATTACATTTACATATAATTAGTATTATAATGTGTGTCAAAATTATTTACAAGAGTAAAATTCTTGCATCGGAACATTGTGTAATCGAAATTAGTTATATATACAGCGGCGTATCAGGGGATAGGCAAGGTAGACTTGTGCCTACCTCTAAATTTTAAGAAAAAAAAATTAATTGGTTCAGAGCCAACATAGGAACATCAAAGCAAGAATGTCACGTTATAAGTCGGACTTTTTAAAAAAGTGAAAAAAATAAAATTCATACATTCAAAAACGTGTAGAAAAAATAAAAATTCCCACTTTTTGACAAAATTTAAAAAAATGTCACCTTTTGAAAAGTGGAAAAACAAAAATTGCGACGTTTTGAAAGAGTATAAAAAATAAAAATTCCCATTTCTAAAAAAAGTGTAAAAAATAAAAGTTCCAGCTATTTGAAAAAGTGATTAAAACTGCTAATGATTTGAAACAGTAAAACAAAGATTCAAACGATTTGATACAGTAAAAAATAAAAATTTCAACTGTTTGAAAAATTAAAAAATAAAAATTCCTATGCTCCGATCTTGAAAAAAATTCTGTATACGCTACTGTTAGTAATTATTTCAAGCAAATTCCGTTTTTGGATAAAAGTTTTATTGAAACCAAATTATTCTAAATAGGGTAAGCACTGTATAAAAGAGTAATAACTGCAAACCTGGTGCTGGTTCACATTTTAATTCAACCATTTCTGTTTTCTTATTTTGACAATCTTTGGAATATTCTAGTGCTCATTTTGTTGTTCTAAGCAGCTTCTTGTAATGCTTGTGGTACTTGAAGTTAAAATACTCAGTATTTTTATGATATAAAAAAGGGTGCTATTATCTTGTTTGATACAATTAACTATATTTCTGACCTATCGATTTATAATAAAAGAAACAATGCAAAATAGAGATGCAAGAACTGCACACTATTTTCGCATATATTTTTTCACAGCATAAAAACCATTCACAGCAGTTTGAATGCCAAAAGGCATTTGATTAACAATTATTGTTAGCCCCATTTTCATGGCTGAAGCTTAAATGATACTTGTACATGTGCATATGAATTGCTTCATCTTTTTCAAATAAATAAAAATATAAAAACAAAAATGGATAATTAAATTGTAATTAACCGTTCGGTCTTTTAGAATTATTTTCCGCAGCACTACGAAACAGAAACAAATTTCAAATTAGCATCTTAGCGCATAACTTAATGTGAATCAAAATCGTAATGTTTTACAAGTTTCAGACCATTCAAAAGAATTTATATGATACCAGAAATGCTATTTAAAATAAAAAGCATTAGAAGCAATTTCAGTTCAAAATCATTAGTGTAGCATTTTCAAGCCAAAGCAACATGGCTTCTGAATTTTGAAAACCTGATGAAGGCATGTGAGACCTGAGAAGAATTTTTCGAAAGAAATAATAAAGCATTATTGAGTTGGTTGCCCTAGTTATTACCTTTAGGACATTCTAACAATCACTGCTTTGTACAAACTCGCACATAGGCACGACACGTGTAAAGGAATATTTGATCCAAGCTGCAGTTTTATTCATTCACAATAACAGTTTATAGTACATTATTAATTTCGTATAAATAAGTTACTGGTCGTGAGTGTTCATTATTAATACAATTCAACTCATTTTACCAATATAGGCTTTGTATTAGGCAAAAGAGTAATAAATAAATATATATAAATGTCAGGGGTTCCTCACTTTAGTTGTGACGGATTAGCGCAAGCCGCGAATGGGCTCATTGCTGTCCCCTTTATTGTAATTTGAGGTAGTAAGTGTATAGGAATTCTGGGAAAC
>JAAXYX010001351.1:0-23879 GCA_036851915.1 Ptenothrix huangshanensis | reverse complement strand
CTGCTTTAAAGGTCGATGATGATAAAAACTACAGGACTGTGCAACATTTCTGTGGTAGCCTACACAAGGTTTAAATAATTACCTCGTGATGTCCTGCAACTTAGTTTGTGACTTTAAACCCTTTATTCTGAGACCAATAATTTTACTGTTTTTTACACATTACTAGGTATTCTATTTTGTTTTTTAATACTTTTTTCAATTAATTGTAATTTACTCACTTTCGGCTTTATTATAGCTAGACTTTAAAGGTCCAATTGCGTAAATACTCTATCTACAGTTTACATATTATATCTTCACTGTAGGTTTAACAATAATTTTTAATGTAGGTACCCGTAGACATTATGTAGGATGTTAACATGAAAGTAAGCACAAGCACCGAACATGAACGTTATGTCAAAGTTCATACTTGTTATGCCCCACGATTGTCGACATTTTTCATAGCACTAATCCACATTGTAAGACAGTCTGCCATTATTCGCGTTTTCACGTAGTTAAGTACTAAGCCTTTGTGCCCAGATTCCAGCATTCATAAAAAAGGAGAACACTTTTTGTTAATTGTGTGGTGGTGACAATGACTTTACAACAGGAGCGTCTTCCACAGACGCCTGTGTGATATTTGTAGTAGTAAATCACCAACGATGACAACAAATGATGCAACTGCATTAGTTGATAGTGAACCTGAAAATTAATCACGTCAGTCAAATTCAAGTTTTTTGAATTTCTAATCACGTTTTCCTTAATTTACATATAGCGATAGAAATCAGTGTACCTACATTAAAAGCTACCTTGATTAAAAACATTTTATCGCCTTGTAGATACTGAAGATGCCCACCCGTCTCTAATGATTGCATAATGTCTCTTGAACAGGTAGACCACGGCGCTCCAACATTTTCTAGTAAGGTGCGCCGAATTGCCTAATAAAGAGGTTTTTAATCAGTTTGTGTTTGGACCCTAAATTGAGCATATGGGACAATTCCAAGATATCGAGCTAAGGTATTGTAAATGGCCTAGCCAATTTTTTAGTCACGTGTCACGCCGCTGAGTTAGGACAAACGATTGTGCGGATGAAATAATGGCAAAATCAGTTTCAATTTGAATGAAAACTTTCAGCATGATGCTTAGTGACCCAAAATTTAGAGATTGCGAATCGATCAAATTACCAGACTTTCATTCCGCATTCTCCAGCTTTGGTATTCATCTTGGAAAAAAATATGGTTTGTTACCGTCGCAAACTTACTTTTTCGAACTTCATTATCAGGGTCGATTGCATGCTTGGTTAAATATAAATGAATGCATATAACTATCTCACAGCTCTAAATGTCTTACTTTATATTCCAAATTCAAATAAAATTCGAGCGCAATTACAGAGACAACCTGATTTATAAAAACTTAAAGGCGTGTTGGAAAATGCGAAATAATTACTTTTGGTGGTGTGAAAAAAAACAACTACCCTCAGTATACAGGCTCCGAAACCAATCTCGCGGTTATTCCTGCAGCGCCTGCTATACCTATATAATCGTCCCATAAACTTTCTTAGGAGCATTGAAGTCCTTGAAAGTTGTAAACTATGATTAAAATACTTGACGACTAACAATAAAAGAATTTGACGCTTGAATGCACATGCACCTGATCTGTAAAAATTGGACGACTGGGACGGGAATGTAATTACCTATGAAGCCAATGCATGATCACAACTAATGCCACTCCTTCATTACAGCTTCGTCGAGTTAACTTACATATACATAGATAGATAACCAGTTTAGATGGGAAGCAGTTCCTAGTAAACTGCAGCAGACGTAGTTAAATACAGGAAAATTGCATAATAAAGTAGCTATTCAGCTAAGTCACTATAGTCGTCGACGTTGAGCATAATGACGACTAAGTAAGTAGACTCTAAAAGCCCACCCCAGATGTGCTAAAAATTCAAATTCAATCAAATTAGGGAAAATTGAATGCTTGGATTATATAATGCAGGAATAATTGGCAGACAAAGTTATATAATTTTTCTTGATATCATGCACGAATACACTTTATTTCACTACAGTCAATAGTTGGATTTCACAAGTACAGTTTGTTGAAATTCTTAAAAATTCCTTCGTACATCTCTTGGCTTTGCTTAAGTTTCGTTACTAGCTCTGCTCAATGTATATGTAAATGTGCCTACGGAAGTAGGTGTCCCGACATAATTAATTAATTATATGTAATTATGTATCATTTGTTGTAGTCGTAGTCGTAGTTGTGGGTATGTCATATCATTATATAATTATATATATATAAGTATAGTATATGTACTGTGTACCGGGTAAGGTAGATGTTTAGAAATATTTTGTTTTTTTCCGCGTAAATAAAATGTTTGTTTTTTCCATTTCAACAATTTTCTCATCGTTTCATTAGATTTGCATTCATTTTCATTACAATATTAAAATGTTTGTTTTTAGATTAAAGATAATTTTTGGTAGTTACATAGAATAGGTATAGTATTTATTTTGTGTTCATCAGAGATATTATCATATTAATTATCCTTATCATTCTATAGTGTATATACCCCTAGCATTATTATTATATTATCATTACGTACAAGACGATACAAAATACAAGAGCTTCTTCACAGAATAAGAATAATATTTTATTATTACTTAATCAATTAATTATCAAATAATTAATTGTAATTTTAGTTTCACAGGAAAATCTCAACTCACACATCAATTATCCGTATAATATCGACTTCATTTTCCCCCTACTAAAAATAATAATATAGTAGTATAGATATAAGATGTAATAAAGCTTTCCATCTTGAAACCGTAAGTTGTCACATACTAAAATTTAACTTTTTCTCTCTTCCATCATTTTACTCTTAAATTAAAATACAAGTTACAAGTATGTAGTTAGCATTGGGTACTTACAACTAATCAATAGTATATATACTGGGCAGTTGTAATTGTAATTGCAATCGTAATTACAGCAATTAAGCAAACGAATAACTGCATTTTGTAATAATTAAATGTAGGATTGTTTAATAATGCCACACTAAGTTAAGTAAGTAGGTCAGATAATATAAGAACGCGTATTCAGTATTCAATATCAGATTTTATCGTTTCGTTGCTGAAGATCTGAACAACATTTTTTTGATAAGAACTATATAGGAGGAGACTTACAATTGTGTTAGGTTATTACGCTAATCATAGTTACATGTTACATCTATAATATTTTATGCAATAATATGCACTTGTTCTACAGTAATAAAAAACCAATGGTTTTGTGTGATATTCATGCTTTTAGTTAGTTTTCCATTTTGTTCTCTATACCACTCATCTATGTATTTGGTTTTGGTTTCGTTACAGAATTACCATGGTCTATTTTTTCTAAAAAAAACATTAAATCAACCGAAGTCATAAGTCGAGACTCTACACAGTACAAGTAACTATACGAGCTCTATACTATAATCGATAACAAACACATTTGATTTTTGTAAATTAATAATATAAATGTAATTATTGCGAAAGTCAAAAAATGAAAGGGCGTGGTGTATATAGTGTCTTCAGTCAACTATCTGAAAGACTTTAAACCGACGAAACAAAAAACGCTAACTAACAAAATCATGCGTGATTTACACTTACTTAATTAAAAACACGTAATAGGTAAGTAATTAGAGCACAACACTTAAGAATACGGTAGATTCACCATAACATGTATATGTTTGTAATGTAATAATAATAATAACCGTTAATAGTCTGCCGTGTAAAACAAAAAAACATTGTGTTTTGAAAGAACTGAACGGGCAAAAAGCCATGGAAGCCTGAAAGATTTGAATAAGTTTTTTTGAAAATCGAGGCAAAATGTAATGGGAGTTTGATTTTGATAATCAATCGTTGTAAATTAAAATACAGGGAGAAAGAACATATTACGTCAACTAGGAATAAGAATCATAAAACAAAAAGAAGAATACTAGGGAAGGAAAGAAAAGAGATTAAAATTAAGAATCAAGATTAAGATTTTAAGACTCAAAATTCCATGTGAGATAGCCATATACCATTTCACGACAGTCTTGAATCATGACTAAAATATCCACTCTCAGTTTTCCTCTCTTCTTCCATTTTGATATACCACAACTACCACTATAATTAAAATGTTTAATTAATTATGTACGTACTTATGTGTACGATGTAGAAATAATAATATTATTGTTTCTTTGTAACCAACCCCTCCAAAAATAATTAATAAGTTCAAATCATCATAAAAACATCAACAATTAAAATCAAAACACGCATACCAATAGTAAAATTGAGTGACGGTTTTGTATCTAGAATCATAAGCAGAATAGTAAGTGTAGTAATCATAACTACATCCGGTGAAGGCGGCTCATGTCTAGATGCTTGTAGTGACAAGACCATTTGGTTTTCCATTCTACGAGTAGTTAGTAAATTAGTTGTAGTTTGTCTTCTGTTCCCTCCTACACTGTACGGCTTACCTTGTACATACAATTATATAAAATAACATACGTTGCATTGCTTCGCTACCATAAGACCTGCGGATTTCCAAAACTTGAAACGAAAAGTTTCGAAAACATCCTGTACAAAAACGTCATCGATAAGGACACAGATAGTGAATTCAAATCAACAGCATTGCAAATTCAATTCTAAATCTAACGAATCCAAGGCTCGACTGGTTAGATATACACTCAAGGCAAACGACAAGAAAACCAAGTAAAGACAAGCTTCTTTAAATTTTCAATTTTTCGATTTTTGTTTCCCCAGATTTTTTTGTTGAATTAAGACGGCGATTTCAAAAGTAATGTTTTCACAATGTCCGTGTCTTCATTGAAATTCCGATTACACCTTTTTACCTAATTAATTTGTAAATATGTGTACAGTAGAACCGGCGACTGAAACTCGCTTTGTGTAATTGTACCGCTGCATTAGTTTTGGTTTAGGTATTAGCTTGTTAGGATGGGATGGTATGATATATAATTACTAGTACATAGTTTATTGGCTAGTTAGTCGATATAATCGCTTTGCAACATCAATAAATCGATTGACCACAAATACAATATACACGAGTGATTTGATTATGTTACTTATGTTACAATGTAGCATTACTGTATGTATGTATGAGAACAACACACCATATCTATGTAAAGATTATTTAAAGAAAATAACCTTACAGTTATTACTCTAAATATAGTGATTAATTTCCTGTAGTGTATTTTGCTAGTACAAACACAAATACTCCATGAATGCTGGACTCACAATCACCTATACACAAAATGATGTATGTATTCGAGATTTCAAGAAATAAAACAACGATGTTTTAACCTTCCTATAAGATGCATGAACCCTAACTATAGTAATTACTTCCTTACCCTACCTTATATAATTATGTATACAATTTGTAATTAAATTATTAATAAGATTATATTATTATTAACTTATGAATATGTAATAATTAGGTATGTAGGTATATAATGTAGGTAGTTTAGATGTAAGAAGATGTGAATATATTACGAATACTTAAAATTTATTTTGTTTACTTACGCCTACACTCGACCCCTCTTACACTAGTGTATGCACTATGCATGTATGTTCTAGGTTCTATTCACATTATTTCGAAGATTATTATCATCAAATAACAAACAAAAAAAGATTAATTACCACACATGGCCATAATATAAATCTTTTCAATTCTTTTTGACGACGACAATTGACAATTTTGTTTTTGTTACAGACGAGAAAACCAAGAAAAAATAAACACGTACAAGAAATAATACAAAATAAATTTTCAGTCGATGCATTCATCGACGCAGTAGTAAGTATAATATTTTATCGAGATTAATTAGTAATTTAAGCAGTAATTTAAATGTTTTGATTTTAGACGTTCCTTCACGTTTCGTCATATTCTAGATTTTACAATTTTTTAAATTTATTATTTGGTAATCGTCGCAATTTCGCTCTCATTTTGCTACACGTTATTTCAAGTTATTTCTCGCGCGTCTTCCTTTTTTCCTTCCTCAAAGAGTGAGGCTTGTCGTCTGAAATGGTGGTATGAATGAAGTCAATCATCAAAGAGTGAGGGAACGACACGATTAGGTATGTTTATAATTATAATTATATTTGATTATACGATCACATTATCATCGTTTTTAAGATTTTAAAAAAATTGTGAGCTATAAGAAATTTCCTTCTAGTAAGAACTTCTTTAAACCAGTCAAGCTTATAAGGTTGGCTGGATTACTGGAAGTAAAGTCAAGGTTCACTTACGCGTCAGCCCTACCATGTCACAAAATAATATATAATTAATTATGTATTTATATATATGTAATAAGAATCGAAATCGTGGAGATGTCATTACATACAGATATAACTTCCATTTTCATTTGAGTTTCTTGAACAAAAATGTAGAGACACTACACTACAAAAATGTACCGTTTTGAAGCACTTCAAGTCTGTTTTGTTCACAACTAGATAGGTAAGGTATGTACTATAAAAGAGTAGCTCCAGTTCTCACTTTTTTCAATTGGTTCGGTTTATCATCCTCGTCCGAAATATATAATGAGGAAGGGTACAACGAAAATTCATAGCACACAAAAATAAACGAGGATGAACAAGACGGAGATAGAGATAATAAAAACGAAGATGATTAACGATGAACAGTTTGAAGTTTTTTGTGGAAAGACGAACCATTCGAATCATAATGTAGCAGTACTAATCATACGAAATTATAGTATAAAAATTATTCGATGCTGCGTTACGGATGACAAATATGATGAACAAGAAGTTAAATACTCCCATTACGTTTTTGCCATTTTTTGATTTTTCTAGTCAAACATTTCTTTTGCAGGGTTACCGCCTGTCTCTGTACAAATACAAGTAAAATATTATTAGACACAATTAATACACTCACAACATCCAATTCAATTATTGAAATGATAAAGTTACGCTCCAATTTTTTAACATTTTGCGAACAGTAAAAACTCCCAAGTGATAAAACGATTGCGAACTTACTTATACAAAAGGTAATCTCGAATAGCAGGAGGTAGATCAAGATCATTAACTCGATGCAGTCTTTCTCGTCCAACGCATTGTCGGATTACCCGACGGCATATAAACATCAACGGAAGTGGTTCAGCTATAAATTATGTAAACCAAATCAATGAGTTACTTAGTTAAAATAGTTACAGCAAAATAATAATGAACTTACTTATAGTAAGTTCTTCATCCAAAATGAAAACAACATAATTACAGAGGAAAGAGTGATCTGCTGTAATAAAATAACTTACGTTCTAGTCCTCCGATGTATTTCATAGTGATTTCACAATGACCCCAAACAGCAGAAACTATAGGGAATAATTTCTTCCCTTTCATTCCACGGAAGGCAACCCCGAGGTACTGACCATCCACAACAAAAGATAATGTTCCTTCGTCCATATCTAGCACGACTATAAAATGTTCACAAAAATGCGATTTAACATTGTTACATCCCGCATGAACAATAGTACAACCTGCAACACCATAAAATCAAGAATAGTTACATACACAGTACTACAATCTCACCTAAGAAAGTGTCGGGAACAACGAAATTTTCATCTGGTTTGAGTAACGCTGGGTATGTGGTACCAGAAGCTGTGTTTTTACTATCATGATACAATTTATTTCGTCCTAAATCCCAACCCCAAGACTGATCATTACTTCCAACCAAACTCTGAACAAACACAAATCAAAGTCAAGGTTATCATTGAAACTTCCAACAATTCAATACTACAATATATATTTTTAAGAATTGATGATACATTAAAAAACATACTTGATAACCGACGGAGTTAAGAGGGGCATCTTGGGTAGCTACACCGACGACTGCATGTGTTCCACGCTGACGTGTCGACCAATGGATCTCCCATACATGTAATCCGCGTGAAAACCCAGTCTTCCCACGTATGCAGTCAGTACTTTGGGCGACAGGATGCCGATGGAATGTCAACTTGTCATCCTCCTGAAAAGTTAAAAAATAATTATAGATTATCTCATAATCGTAAGCATAAGTGGCTAATATTCGACATTTTAGCATAGACAACCCAGCTCACTTTAACAAAAATATTAAGGGACCGATCTTCAGAATTCCAAGCGTATTTTAATTGAATTTCTTTAGCAGCCTGTGGCATGTCAAGGAGCATGTCTAGCCGGGGCGGAAGTACGGGTTCTTCTGCCAGATCACGTGGCCCAGGCGTCCTTGTCGTGACCACTCTTTCTCCTGTTTTGCCTCCACCGACTGTATACATAACAAACGTCAAACAAGCGTCATTACAAAAAAATGTTATTTAAAATGACATAATACAACTACTCATTTCTCTACCATGTAAAAATGATTTGCACGACCGAAGAATGCCTGGTTGTACGTATAACATAAACACCATAGGAAATAACTTGAGATATGAAAAATCTACATGGACGGTGATGCTGATGTGGTTCTGGTTCTAGTTCGTACCTGAGACTTTCTGACCCATGCTCATTCCACGATGTCTTGATCGGCTGCGCAGAAATTTATGGCCACCACGGGTATAGTAAGGAAGAGAGGATCTGGAGGCGAAGAGGGGAGTAATGCCAATAGTGACAGGAGTTGAGGGTGCTGGTCCGGGTCCACCTCCAACAGATAGATGACGATCACACAAACGAAGACCCGCTGAACTTGCTTCAGCTAAACTAGTAGGTCCTCCTGGACCGTTGGGTAAAAGGGGTGTCTGTGTCACACTTCCTGTGTGAAGATTTCCTCCTAAACTCCCACCGTTCAGATGATAAGGTAGTGGATGAGAATGTGGAAGTTGATGTGGCCCTGCTAGGCCTCGACTATTCAACTGAGACAGTCCCGAAGGACACCCGGAATTCGTACAACTACGCGGTGAACTTCCTCCTAAAACCGCGCGACACTGGGACCTGTCAAACAACAAACCAAACAACATGTTCATTGGTTATTAATTCTTTACTCACACACTTGCCAGGACATTTCCACCCACAAGAACATTCAACAGCATTTCCACAATTCCAATACATACATACAAACAAATAATGTAGTGTCATTACATCTTTCAAAATTGCAACTTCTACCTCATCACATTTTAGCTTTATATTTATAATCCCAATAACAATCTTTGAAATGTTTAAACGCTAAGAGTCCACGGGCGATAATTACTTAAACAGACTCGCCACTCAGGTACATACAGCCCAATACCAACACCACATTATACTTCGTTCAGTAGAACTGATAAACGTGTCCCATGGTCACTTTAAAGTGCACTTAAATGCGTCAACCGAAAAGCATAACCACCACGACAGACTATTAGCAATGAGTATGTAATTTACTGTTTTACACGGTGGGCTAGGTGTGGAGACATCGTCATCGTCAAATAATCATAATAAATAATTTCCGATTCAACTTCAACACTTGAGTACAATATCTATGTACTAGACAATACAATGCAAGACTCAGTCAGTAGCACGCTAGCAAGTGCATTCAAGTAACTATCTAACGACCTAAAGTAACTGTTCCGCCATGAGCTTGAACACTGGAAAACTTGAAACGAAACCTTCAATAGCTTATATTAACTTACTTATGCAGCTTAATTTAGTTATCCTGCCAAACCCAACTAAGAAAGGATAGAGTGGCAATTAGCTAAAATTCTCCAACGTCTAATCAACAGACCTTCTGTCTCTTATGCTACACTACACTCCAATACAATGTGTGTGTGATCATTCTATTATGACAAAAAGGAAACAATGCAAAATCAAGCAAATATATAAATAAATAATGAAACTTGAAAATTTCATGGCGAGTAGACTCAATTCAATTCAATTCAACATGATTAGAAAACATATTAGATTTATGCCCAATGCTCACATTATTTCACCCATTTGCAAAACACACATTTTGTTCCACAACCAAATGCAAAATGCCACCAAAAAGGAAAACACGCAACGCTAAACGGAAACAGAACGTAATTATCAAACAGATATTGATCGTAACCCTGTGTCAACCTTTGTTTTTCAAGACCAACACCAACCACACTAAACCCTAGCAAATACAATTGCAATTTAATCTCTACTCAGGAAAACAATGCAAAGCAAATACGGAATCAGGAAGAATGAACCATGAGCGAGAGCGAGACCGAGACCAAGACCGAGAGTGAGTGAGTGATGAGCGACAGGTACGAAAAAAATCATAAATTCAGGATGACGTAAGGTCATGAATATTCATTTTCCCTAAAACCATCAACGATCAACTATCACTTTCATCATACTACCGTACAATATCTCGTTGATCAAAGTAGGTGAGTGTAAATATAACTTCAAGTAACTAGATACATATTAACATAGCCAACATCCCCCCTTTGGAAAAACTTGGAGCTTTCAACCATCGCATCGCATCGCAGACATTTCCGAGACAACTGTATACCAGCTCGTACCGCTACAAATCTTGATCGCATCACGACCCTACCGAAATTTAGGAAATATAATTATAGGAAAATAGGCAACTCTAAAATACCTAAACAATCCAACCAACTAAACTCATTAGTCTTTAGATTAAAACATAATTCATAATTTCACCCAGCAGAGAAAGAGTACAATATCAGTCTTGTCTCGGCAGTCAACCTTCTGCATTTTTCATCGCATAGCATCTGCATAAACAGACGACAAAGTTTATGCATTGCAACATCGTGAATCGTTCCATCAGTAAAGTAACGCACATCCAAGAAGTGCCGTATTTATTTTGCTATAGAACATCAAAAATAGCACAAATTGCTACTAGGCACTGTCTTTTATAATTTCCTAGTATAGGAAATTATGCAACTACAGTAGCTACACTATTCATCACTTTTGATTAATGAAAATTCTGTCCATGTTTCGATGCCTTTACCATCCGTAATCACATTTCAACCCCACAAGCATCAAATAATAATCTAATCAATTATGCATCACCTGCACTACACTGACAACCAAATTAAGGCACAAGAAAAATGGAATCCGTCAAATGTTGTTAGTTCATGATGAAGCGTTTCCAAGTATACTTCAAATACTAAAATTAAATCAGATAACAATGAAATTACCCCATAATTTGCACAAATAACCTAAGCATAAAAATGCCCGTAATTATAACAGTGTAGCTCTCAAAGACTACCAATTAACACGACAGTAATATGCAACAAAACATTTATGTCAGCCTCATCGTCATCTCATTAGTCACCTTTGTCTTTGCCTATTCAATGTACATAGAGTCAAAGGTCTCCGCTCACCATCACTGCTATCAAATTTAGAGAAAGCGGAAACACGAGGGAAATGGACATAGCAGTTAAACTAAATTGCCATGAACAATGACAATGACAGTGCCCATGACAAAATCTACCAACCTACTTACCTAGGCATACAGATGTACCTAGGTATATATATAATACCTATATGTAAGGTACCTTTATAATTATACGTGTCTCTCCTTCAGTCAACTTGACACAACCTAAAAGCCAACTCCAAAGACAAAGACGACAACAACAACACAAATAAAAATAATATTATGACACTAAATTTGAGTTACCAAAGCCAAAGTGCTTCACAATTAAAGATTGAACGATGTTACCACTTCCAAATCCAAAAAACAACTTAATAACAGCCACCAATTCAATGTATGAAGAAATGGATGGATGGATGAGTTGATTCACAAAGCTCAAGCCAAAGCAAACTCCAAAAACCAAACCAAAATGAAGCCAAGTAGACATAGACAGAAAACGAGACATAGTCAGACAATTCACTGCATGCAATTATAAATACATTTACCTACCTATGTACCTATCTATCTGCCTATTCCTTTTCGTCTTCCACTTATTGACTATAGAAACAGTCAGACAGCCAGACACGACACACAGACAGATTTTTGGTCTCTTTTCACGCTATTGTTATGCATTATTTTATTTTATATTTTGTCATAGTCTACTGCTCCGTTCACAATCACCATCATCAGCTTCAAAGCTACGACAATATAACACTATCACCTCATAATAGTAATAGTGGAGTAATACAATGCAATGCCCAAATGCACAGTATATATTCTCCCTTTTTGCATTCAAACTTAAAGCGTTCCACCGAACAGCAAAGCTTGTACAACAATTATTGCTTATAGTAAATAGTAATAAAGCATTTGCAATTTACAAAAAGAAAAGACAAGCCATGCCACACCATACCATGTCACAGCAAACCATACAATATCATGGCAAAGCACAGCAATCCACAGTACAGAAAAGCCAACCAAAACCAAGGTTTGACGAATGTAAGAGTCATAACTAACAACATCAGCCTTCAACAACTATATAAGTACCTACTTGTCCAACATAGAAACAGAAACAAAATCGAATGCACAAGTACACGGTACATAATAAATATAAAATATCCATCATGATATCAAATACACGACTGTGTGCATACTTATACTTTTTCGCTTTTTATATTGTTTTTGCATTTATTAATCAGACGTCAGCTGCTTTTTCCCCTTTGATATTGCTCCTACTATATGGCTGCACTATCAGCATAAGCAATAACAGCAAGAGTAGTAGCAGCCGTGCCGTAGCAACAGCAGCTGTACTTCGATTCTGTTCTCTTCTAGCTGTTCTGTGACTGTACAGGACACTGTATTTGTATATGTTACAGATTTATTACACCATTTTCATGTGCCTAACAATGAACTTGGAAACTATGGTGCTACATAGTAATTACATAGGTACCTACACAAAAACATATTTTGTCGTTCTCGTTGTAGTTGCACTAGTACTTCTTCTAGCTCTATAAAACTCTAGCTATTCTCCACCTATACAATCTCATACTCTTCCATTCTCAACATAAGTAATGTAACACATGATCGAAATCGAAATTAATGTTGTACAACGTGCCTACGTATGTAAACCAATTGGTAGGTACTGGTAAAAGAGTCAAGGGAAAAAGTCCACATACACACATGGTACACTCCACTGTTGTATCATACCTACTCTGTTCTGTGGCGTCTCATCGATTGCAGTTAACCCGTTCTATTGAAAACAAAACTTACGCATTTTTTATCATCCCTCCTATGCATACAGTTTCTAATGCGCAAACTTGTCAATACTCAATATCTTAATGCTCAATCCTCTATAAGATAATAACTCGAGACTTGCATGTTCACTTCACATTTTACACGCAATAAAAAAGAGTCATGGTGACAAAATACGAATGGATAATTACTAGTAACATGTTCCTTTAGGGATATCTAGTAATATAAAGCATTGACGACAACAATCGCATTCATATATGTGTCTTCGTCTTCATATTCATTTCCTATTTTCGTTATACCATTCATCTAGCATAGCAGTAATGATATGCAAACAATATACTCAAGTACCTCGCCATAATAACTACCTGCAATTACCTACATACTTCAAGTTTGCAAGTCGCCCTTCAATACAGTGTAACTCGACACTGAATAATTTATGTGTGTGAGAACTTTTTGATTGCGTAAAAAAAACTACGAGTCATACAGTCAAAACCAAAGGGAAAACCAAAGGCCCAGGCAAATAGGAAAAATGCAAAGCAAACTAACAGAAACTTGCCTACCTACCTACCAACCAACAAACGTACCTACACAGATAACCTTTTACGTATACACTACTTCATATTTACTTATTTGCACTATTAAATGCTGTATTAGTTATTAGTACAGAATACATGAATTCAATGAATAGAAAATAATTAGACACAAAAAAAGAAATATGAATATTAAAGATTACCTTCCAGATATTAAGACATCACCAGAACACGACACACAAGGCATTATTAGTACAGTTTCTCCTCTTTTATATTTGATTTTAGTACAAAAAATGATAATGAAGGCTCGCACCGCATTAGCATTCAACTGCCTAGTATCTGAACAAAACAACAGAGAGACAGACAGAGCAAGGAGCCAGACACCGGAAGGGAGTCGAGCCGAGTCGAGCCGAGTCGAATCGACTAATTTCAATTTTCCAATGAGATTTCAAACAAAAATTATAATTCTAGAATTATAATAATGTCTGTTTCGATTTCGTTTCTATTGTTTTAAGTCGCTTTATATATTTATGGGCAGGCAGGTAAATTGATAATTATATCCTCCTCTCTCCACCGTCGCACAAAACACTGTGGCAAAATTGAAAATCAAAGTCAAAGCCGAAGCCCAAGCCGATTGAACAATAACGAGGAAAACAGTGGGATATTTTATGATTTGAATTCAGAATTGAGAATCAAGGTTGACTTGCCTCGACACATCAAGCGCTCAACGATAATTGTTCTCTAAAAGTCTATGGATGATTTCAACAACTTTTATCCAACTAGACTCCAATGCATCGTCGACAATTCTGACAACTACAGTTCTCTAGCTCTTCGTGCAACCACGGTAGGAAGGTACAAAGAACGAAACGAGAAAATGATAGAACAATTTCAATTTTAACTTGCAATTCAATTTCAATTCCAATTCAAACTTTATTATTGCTGAATGCAAATTGCTGCACAGGGTTTTCGTTATATAGACACACAAGGTTCCGTAAGAGCAAGACGATCATCACAGAATATTCTCATTCACTGAATCAATCTACTTAGGTACTCCCGTCAGTCATTCAGGAAAATAAATAGCAAATGGAAAAAAGTATATCACACTTTGAGAAAACGATGCCAAAAAGTTTTATAAAAGTACAAATACTCAAGTAAATACCGGTGGGCTCGGTTGAATCATACTAAAAATACATGTATGCGATTTTCAATCTAGAAATCGTTATCGAGATCACAGTTGAGTCGAGAGTTCAAATTGCTTCAAATTTATTTATTATATTTCCACCCAAAGAGCTGGCATGATAAAGGTAAATATCCTAAAAACAACCATGAAGAGGTAAGCAGATATTATTGTAGCTGCGAAGAGAATTAATGAGATGCGTATTCCCCTTGCATTCCTTCCTTTGACTACAAACAAACGAACAACCACGACCAAACCAACAACGATGAGCAAAACAAGTATTAAGTAGTGTGATGAAGATGACGATGACTTCTTATTAGTATACCAAATACTTCTTCAAGATCACTATCATCAAACTGTATTTTTATTATTGCCACAATTTATACACAACTCAGTAACATCATAGTTCAGTTGATAGCTCGACAACGAAGAAGGAATACGTAGCAGAATCCCTAAAGGATAGCGATAGTGTCAATTCCGGTGTTCAACATGTATCATCACCACATACATACATACATGAACAATACCGTTTATTGTTTGCTTGCAAAAATCACAATTATCTTGAGTCTTTCGAAACGTTTCTGCAAAAGCCGCAACCGTAATCAGAAATCAGAATATCAGTATAGAAGACGAGGATGAAGAGGAACAAGGTAACAATTCTCGATTCTGTCCCTGCGCTCCTATGATTCGCGTTCAATTTGATTTGCACGTGTACAACAGCAGTCGCAATGGTAGTAGACACAAACAAAAGCATCCATCACATCCCAACCAAGTGTCAAAACCAAAAACAAAACAAAATACAACGGATCGAACCAGGCAAGGCACACCTCAAGTCAAGCCAATTCAAATATAAAGTCAAAAAAGTGCATACGACCAGTCAAAGCAAGTCTCTGAGAACTTCAACTCCCAAACTTGAAACCTCACAAAAATACACACACTATGCCTGTACGTACTGGTTCTTCCAGTGTAGACAGCTGTTCAAACTCACTCCTGAGAATCGAAATCGAATTCAAAATGTGCGGTACTATCTTGCTTTTAATTTTAATTCAAATCTGGGGTACTTGACAGTGATGATAGGATTCAACATTATTTATTTAACACCAAGCTGTGTCCACGAAGTAGGATTATTATTATTATTATTACTCCCTATGTATATAGACCCTTGCTGTTTAATCGGAGAGACAAAGAACCGTTTAAGCTACTAACTTTCAGTACGTAATTGTATAGAAGCAGTCAGATTTCAATCACAAAGGCAAGGTACAGCTTTTATTTTCCGTCTTAAAACACAAAACGCATGAAACAAACTACAAGCTACGTGACAAAATCACCATAAAACATGACAATCACAATCAGCTTCTCTTACGAAATTTAAATGTATTTTTCTTATTGCATTGGAAATATATTCAACCTCTCGGTCTCGGTATATTTCAATATTTCACAAATATTCTCATTCGGTCGGATGCTATCTCATCCACAGTCAACAATTCAGGGAGTTCAACTAACTTCACAACTTTATACTGTTCACACAAAACTTCAACTACTCCCTGCATATATATTAAAATATATAGGTAGGTAAATTAGCAGCAGTCTTCCTTTCCCGAACAATGCACACACACACAAGGCGATTCTGCACAAATCAAATTCCGAATTCAGTCGACTCAAATTGAACATTGAATCATTGAAACAAGCGAGCTTCTCTAAATGTAGATATATTAGCAGATGATTTCCTTGGGTATTTGAATACTATCTGCATTACTGACTTATATCGGAATGTCACTGCATACCAAAACCGAACCAGTGTATAGTATAGCTCGTGTTCTCACTGCAAGCGAGTA
Source organism: Ptenothrix huangshanensis (assembly GCA_036851915.1). Taxonomy (NCBI): domain Eukaryota; kingdom Metazoa; phylum Arthropoda; class Collembola; order Symphypleona; family Dicyrtomidae; genus Ptenothrix; species Ptenothrix huangshanensis. Next base: position 7,284 of record JAAXYX010001351.1, on the reverse strand, counting down.
GGATATAAAGTCTTTGTCACTTCATATGCAACTGTGCTTCTGCTGCCGATGTTGATTCCGATTCTGACCCTGCTGCCAGAACAACAACAACATGTAGAATGGGAATCTCTTGCTCTTGCTACACAGTATATATCTGTATATTATGCGGTTGCTTCCAATCGACTATACTCGTATATTTGTACGTATTTGATTTGGTTCTGTTGTTGTTGGTGGTGGGTGAGTAATACTAAAAAGAGAATAATATGTGAGACAGAGATTGAAGAATTGAGTGAAGAGAACCGCGTGTCCAGACCAAAAAGTCTTGCCCAAAAACTCGACCTAACCAACCAAACCAGACCAGACCGTCCAAGACCAACTGAGTGAGAAGAGTGGAGAGAAGGGAATGAATGATAGGTACCTACATGACTGTGCGTGTGTGCACGGCTACAGGCTACAGTCTACGTCTAAAGTCTACCCCTCTGCTAAAACTTTATGCTATGCTGTGACTATTATGGCATTACAACCACAGGCTTTGGCTCTAACTCTGTCTCACAAACCAAAGCCAAAACCCAAACCAAACTTGAAAAGTCCACAGGGCCAAGATCCCAACCAAATCTTACAAGCCAACAAACATTGGCTACACTACACCATACCTACCATTCCATGAGTAACCAGGATCCCATCGCCTTGCATCGCATCACATCCTAGGACCAGTAGAGTAATTCAAAATTCAAAAGCCTATTGGATGTACCAACGTAGGTACCAATTTTTATTTCAGGTACAGCAATGCAATCAAATGTGAGGTAAGGTAAGGTACGGCAGACGAAGGTAGCTAAGGTAAAGGTAATCGTAAAAGGCTAGGGCTTAATTCAGTCTAGCTCTTGGCTTCCTTTTTGAACTTGGCCAGGGACTGGAATCATCAAACAAAGAACTACCTACAAACCTACAAGTCTCAAGTGCCTTCGTATGTATCTACAACACCAATGGCTGCCGCAAAGATAAAAGAACCGGCTACACCGTACACCGTACCTTAACAACGAGAATGAAGAAAGCTAGCTGAGCAACGGCACAGACAACTGCAACAGAAACAACAACAATACATACCTACCTAAGTCGAGAATTATATAATCCCTCTGCATTATTCACCTACTCACATTTACCTATTCACCTATTTACCATTTACCAATACCCACAACTAGCAAACTAGCTTGTCTGTGCAACAAGCATCATTCCATTTCCATGATTCCTTCCCTTACTCGCCTAGTCTTTCATGTCCCTTTGGAAACTATTGTTCCTCTGAAAATTTGAAAACACTAAGCTTGAAGAGACTTCTCCTTGTTACTGTATTATTGCTGCTGCTGCAGTTAGTATCGGTGTAGAACTTGGTGGTTGCTCTTGCTGCAGGATGACGATCAGCACGACAACACAACAACCACGACCACGATGAAGATGACGATGACGACTACTAACTAACAAATACAACGATGAGCGGAAAGCAAAAACTGTCTATTAGTTTTGTGTATTCATTATACATATGGCATACTAGTATATTATGTGGTGTGACTGTACTCAGTACTGTACACAGTGTACACTGTACAGCATGGCATGGCATGCCATGCCGTGAATGTGAATCCTAAGAGTGTGAGTGGTTTGGTTACTCTTAGTCTCTGTTAGTTGCATTTGCTGTAATTTTGTAATACAGCTGGTGATATTATATCACCACCACCACACAAGGTACCTATACCCAGTTACATTTCATCCCTTTGCCTCTACAATCATTACTTCTATCACACTGAACTCCACTGCCGCCACTGCGCATGTCTTTGTCCCTGTATGTCTCTCTTTGCACTCACTCTTACTTAAGGCAACTAAACATATGTAGGTACTTAGGTACCTGCGAACATCCAAATACATACCACTGACGATAGCTATTCCCATTGCTATCACCATTACTTGGTATTGGATCACGTTTTTCGTCATTTTTTAAAAAAATACTTGACTTTTTTTTTAAAAAAAAAAAAATCAAGTGTGTCTACCTACGTGGCGCATACCATATAGAAGTTAACATTATACCGTCAATATATTATAGCTTCCTACATAATAATGCTAATCGTCATATCCTACGTAAGTATTCCATTTAACTTAAAAATACATGGATAATTATATCTATCGCACCAATAGGTATTTACCAGAGACACAGACATTCAGACAAGCCGAAGTCAAAGCCAAAGCTGAAGCTAAAGCCAAATCGAAAGACAAAGTCAAGCCAAAACCATATAGAGAGTAGATCCCAGCCAGTATGCCAGCCAGACTCGCTCTCATGGACATGGGCTCATGGAAATGGATACAAAGATAGGGGTTTGGAAAAAGTTTGAAGTTTTGATGCAACTTCCAATGCTATATTTTCATGCATCCACTACGACTATATACATAATTAGTTACTCTATAGAAAACCCTCAGGAAGAGATTTAGTCTGTGTAGTCAAACTAACTAGTTAAAAAATAAATACACAGGCAATCATCTTCCACTGCACATTAGGTTACGTAGCCACCGTACCATATACCCGTTACCAAGTCAAGCACAGCATACTCATTTTCATGGACAGACAACGACAACAGGGACAGAGTTCATCAGATGATGATATCAGTCAGACTCATCGTCAGAAGGCACAAAGTCACAAAAACACAAATACTAACACACTACACTACATTCGACGATTCAGCTTAATACTATACTATATACCTCAACATTGCTATTATCTTACAGCATTGCATTAGACATACTACTTTACAATGCAATGCCAAATGCAAAATTGTTTTTCCTCCTTTTTCCTCTCCATAATCTTCGCCATATAGAATGATGCTTGCTACAGATACCTACGTAAGTTCCAACACTAATATACCCATGTTATGAGCAGCTTAACTATGTAGATAGTAGATACTAGACGCCATGTAGATCAACTCAATATATAAATATGGAAGCATATAAATAATTTAGCAAACATTGACTTAACTACAACTGCTTGACAGTGTGTCACACAATTTATGATTCAACTTACCTACCTCCTTCCACTTCCATCTATATTTATACCATAACCCCATACAACGAGCGATGAGATAGTAACCTACCAACGAAGAACACATGGCTCCCATTTATTTATGTGAAGCACTATTTTTATTTATTTTTTCTGCACCAAGGAGACAAAGCACAAAGCAGTTGCTCCGACACTTAATACACCATGCCCAATCATATGCACATTTGCATCCCTACCTCCATATATATCCTCGGTTCATCCATCCAAACAATCAAACGATCCCAAATATTCCCTGATAATTTCCTAATCCACAGTCTAATGTACGTATCATTTAAAAAACAATTGTTTTTCGAGTCATTTGCATAAACAAAACGTAGACAGTAAACTAAACTCCATGTTCATCACTTCATGTACAATCTAAGAGAGACTCGCAGGCAGAATCACTGAATCAAATCAGCTGCTTCACATGATGTCACAGCCCAATCCACATCTGCCCATTTATGATCTCCAACTCGAATTCGAATGCAATCACACAATTCATTAGCAATCACAATCAACATCAACACCAAAACAAAACCAACCATATTAGATCCAATTGTTAATGATTTTTTTTAATTCCTAAAATGTGTATCTAGTAATTCAATGATAATGTCCATATAATGTCAAGTCCACACTTCAAATCGGCATTGAAATCCACTCAAGTAGATAGGTACTTTAGGTCAACATAATAAGATGCAACGTCTCAAGAAGTTATCTCGACGACTGAGCCCATGGTTAGATGACATGGGCTAATCGCATTCGTATCGTATCCCAAGTCAGCAAAAACAAAACAAAGGGATTTCTTTTTTTTCATTTTTGATATTTGATTTTATAAATAGGTATATAAAAGATACTACCTATTACCTACATACCCAGATCCAGCACTATCTTTCAATAGCATCACGATCTACGAAGGGACACACGTTCAACATCTGAACACTTAAAGACCGAGACAAAGACAAAGACTTTAGATAATTACATGGATAGTATTGGGAGTTACGCACATAGGTTTGACTAATATGTAGTATCCATGTAACTCCATCTCATGCTTGAGGTACATATAAGTTAATTGGCATTTCTACATACATATACACATTTGCTAAGACCAAGACCAAGACCAGGACCAGGACTATGATACGATAGTGAGACTATCTGTATTCCCCAAGTGTGGCCATATACATTTTTATACCCAAATATAGCCAGCCATAGTCAAGAGAAGTAAGTGTCTATCTTGCCTTGGCTCGGTTTGGCCAGGCTTAGCTTGGCTTGGATTGTTGGACGGAAGACAAAGAGATTCTTACTCTTTGACTATTACATTATTATTACGTTATAGTATGCACCTCAACGATTTTATATGCATAGCAGCTATAAGTCGAGATCGAGACTCCAGTCCAAGAAGTGTAAGCGTACACATCTTTTCCTCTATCTCTATCTATCTATCTATCTATCTCGCTATCTGTCTATCTAAATACTAAATTGAATATAGAATAAAAGTGAGCATGACATTATTTAAGCATGAGAAGTGCATGACTCTCCAAAAATGACGTTGGTACATTGCTACACAGACAAACACTTGTCTGCCATTGCCAAAGATATAAAAAAGAGATGTAAAATTCAGAGATCTTTCGTCCATAGTCATATGGATAAAGTCCAAATCCAAGTCCAAGTCCAAGGTTTGGCCCATTGACCACAATTTCATTTTCAATCTATGTACTCGGTAGGGCATCCTACAACAGTCCACATAGTCCGTATCATATGGACACTCTACAGGAAGGTAAATGCATGTAGTAGGTGAGTAGGTAAGAGCAACACATCGCACCGCAGCACCCCTACATGGATATTATGCCATGTCTATATGAACCTACTTATTTACACCAAGCCAACGTTCCATTTCGTTTGTGCCTACAACGCATCGAAATAATAACACATTTAAAATCTTATTATTGTACATTAAACATAAATTTAATTTTTTCCCATCCTGTCCTTTCTGGACATAATGCATCACGCATGCATACCCTTCCTATTTACATCAGCACTCACTTCCAACCATTAACAGTACCACACAAAGTCACAGACAAGCTTCTTCGAATATTATTCACTTTTTTTTCACCAAACAGCTTCCCACCTTTCCACGCTTCAAAGTAAAAATATTTAATACTCTGCTACTTACACACAATTTGCTTTAGCTACTAATATTCAATTCATATTTCCACATCATTAATATAGAGAGAAATATATTGGCTAATTTCCTACTGTTTTTAACGACAGAAATAGTGAAGAATACTCTCATGCTTTATCCACAATGCTTTCCTAAACAACTTAATTCTATTTTAGCTTTTTCTAAACAAAGGAAACGCTAAGGAATCGACATTTTGTAAGGCTTAATGCTTGTCCGTTTGTCTGCCGGTCAATGTGTCTGGCTGTCTCCCTGTCTGATTGTGAGTAATGTAACGATGTTATGAAAGTCCTTTCAGTTTCTGCAACATTAATACCAGTAATTCCGTAATACAGTCTCTCAAACCTAGGAAGGTGGATAATATGCACCTAGAGTTTCTGCGACGACAACACACCTGCATTTTTACGAGGGAAAAAATGCCAATAACAATAAAATTGTATTTATTATGATTAAAATTCAATGCCGTGGCAGAGAGACAGAGGTAACGGCAACGACAACGAGAAAGACAAAAACTAGAGAATAGAAGGAACGTTTTGCAATTTGCCATGTGATTCCCAATGTAATAACAATAAAATAAACCTTCAATAAAATCACAATAATTACAATCATTATATTATTTACTTAACTCACAATTAACAATGCGTGCACAATTCATTGCATATCAGACATGACGGCAAGGGAAATTATAATTACGTTAGTAGGCACACGCAGTAGGTACCTACAGTCAAGAGTAACTTGAGAAGACATCCGTAGGAATAGGATTGTACGAACGAACAAACGTGCCTAATTCCCAGAGTCAAAATATCTTAAATGTTATTACTTAAACACATCACTTAACCTATTTTGGCATATACTTCAATCATCTATGTAATCATTTAAGAGCTAACATAAAAAAGAAACGTTCAAAAGAGCCTGAATGACTGCAGTAGAGACGTGAACACTGTACTCCCCGCAAGAACACTAATACCGTACAACTTCAAATAAAGCCCTCCATATCTTTAACGATGGCATGTTTCCAAAAATAGCCGGGTAATTTTTAAAATCTTACAAAATTATATTTCCCTACTTTATATGTTTAGTATTAACTACTATAAACATGCTTTACATCTATTGAGTTGAGGTGCATGGTACGATTTTGGAAGTTCAACTTCCTTGGTAAATTATAATGGCCGGTCTGTAATTGTAGCCGAGGGGTAAACGCTCAAACCCAACTTTTAAAAGATGGCCCGGGCCCTGTTTCGAAGTGTTACGGTATCTACTACACCCCTTACCTCCTGCACTCAATGTCCACCTATCCTACACTCTGTACTATACTGTTCACGTTCATGAGTTCTTCAGATTGTAGCCTCAAATCATAATGAATTGTAATCATTAAGTCAACTAACTAATTACAATTACATTTGATTATAATTTGCAGCTACACGTAATATTACTCACGTCTTTCCACAATTCTTTGTAGGTAGGTACATTCATACTACAAGTATCCTCCACCTCCTTTTGACTTGGTTATTTCAATGGAGTCTTGCAGTTAGATTCATAGAAAAAATCGTACTACCAAAACAACGTTCACGTTCATACGTTCACGGAATGAATTCAAGATATTTCTACGTTAAGTCATAAGGTAAGTAACTCCCAGTCAACTACACACATCTACCCATTTTCTTAATAATGTGAGGTAATTTTCATTAGATCTCCATGCGTGACCTCCTCGTAGAACAATCGCCTCTGCCTCTTGACTTGAGTCTTGCGTCTTGACTCTCCTGACGACGACTGACTCTGCATAACATAATAGCCATTCTTTTTTTACCGGTCTGCCTATAGGAGTCTATTATAGCTCCAGCATACTACACTACAGTTCACAAAAAACTCCGCTGTGCTAAAAGGAACTCAATCTACCTGCCTATATATGCACAGGTATAATCATTCTCTCTCTTCTAAATACGTATAACCTACATATATAGAAGTAACGTGTCTGCAATTGTAAAAATTTCAGACACTCAATTTTCATTTCAATGTCTGTAAGCATAAAAATCCTCAGCTTACCATGTGCAACAAA